>JAVQKC010151836.1:0-11999 GCA_036025475.1 Philypnodon macrostomus | reverse complement strand
CTTGGTACAGTGATTCTCCACAGTGTACCCAACATAAAATATTATTATGACCCCACCCTACAACAAACAGGAAGTCAGCCATTTTGAATTGAAATTGGGAGGTCAGGTATATTTGACAGTGTCTAACTTACTTTGCCCGATTAGGCTCAAACATAAAACACTTAATTACCCCCCAGCCCTGAACACATCTGAACAATATGATGCCCGTTACCTCTGTAGCGCCCCCTATAGACTGAAAGAACAATGAATTATTAGGAAATTTTAGAAAATTTGCCAAAAACATCCTTCACAATCATCCAGACAAATCAAAAAAGTCAAATAGACCCTTTCAATGTTTCTCATGGTTTGGGGGTGGGGCCTCTTAAATGCTCGTTATAATATAAAAACCCTTAGAAATCACATAATGTCTGATTAAAGTCCCGTTGGTGACAGTTGTAGCAGATGTATGGGGCTGTTTCGCCGATATACACCTTGCTGTCGGGGACAACAGCACAGGCCTAGTTTTAGCTGCAGTATTGGTGACCTTTGGGAGTTTTTGACAGAGAGTACATTCAAAAAAGCAGGTGAAACAATACCGTAGGCTGAATGAACGGTACTTGTAGACAGTACACGAACAGTAGTACATAGGGTTTCAGTCTGTGCCCTCTTTAGTGAACCAACATATGATTTAGGCCTACTTCTACACATTTCATTTAACATTACTTCATTTTACTGTGACCCACTTTTTGGTCCTTACCCACCAGTTGAGAATCTGAAATTACTATTGCACTTCTCTTCCACCCATGTCCACCCAAGCTGCTTCTAAATCTGGAAAACAAATTTACAAATAATACCTATGGCCAATATAAGGGCAATGGTGACGGCTACAATGGATCCAACCAGGATTTTCTTCTTGGGATTTGTTTCTTCGTACTTTGCTTTATTCTGCTCCATCAGTTTTGCCGTTGTCTTCTCAAAGATGTTAGCCTGGGGTAATAACGACAATATCAAATTTAGTTTCATTTCATTAGGTATGCGCCGATACCGATATTTCAAATATCATTTTAGCCGATACCGATATTCTGTAAACAGGTTTCAGTAGCTATGTATTTTTAAGAAATCTACATATGAATAACAGCTTTAATTCTATTTATGAATATAATTTTATTGGATTTTGTCACCCTGAATTTAGACTTTTCCGATAGTCTTTTATTTCTCTGGATGTTTCTAAGCCTGAATATTAGAAATGCTAAACCTAACCTATCCTAATCTAACAAATGAGTATTATGGAAAAAACACACCCATTTTTGTAGTTCTTCTGCTCTTTCTTCCAGGTCTTCAAGCTGCTCTCTTCTCCCAATAGCCTTGTTGTAGTTGTCCACCACCAGAACCGTCACCTCCTCCACTTCCTCCTGTCTCTTCTGTAGGCCACTCTTCCCCATCTCAAAAATAAAAACACAGATTGCTAATGTAGCAGTGGTGGGCCGTCAGGGCCTGCCAAGTCTTAAATCATTGGCTAATGTTCTTTATATTTTGTTCATGTAAACTTAAATATTTCCCAATGATGTGTCTGCTTCCTTTCATAGCTTTTCCAATGGAAGACATGTATTTTCATATAAGAGCATTATAACCAATCACATTTCAGCTACCCTTTGTTGGTAGGCAGGGTCAAAGTCAAAAAGGTTTGCTTGGAGGCCTCGAGAAGCCTTAAAAAACAGTTTTACTGGCGCGCTACATTGAATTGCCCCATTAGCATATATAGTCAATGTTAATATTTCAACCAATCAGATTTGAAGTTGGTGTCACATGCGCCTTCTAACGGGCCTGGTCAGGTGACCTTACCCAGGCCCGATGATTGGGCAATAGCTTAGTCAAACTGCATCGGTAGTTAACTATAACACAATATTGGTGGTTCATGTCGCTTACCGTATTTTCCGGATTATTATATTTTTTCCGTAGTTTGGCGGGGGCTGCGCCTTATACTCTGGGGAGACTTATGTGTGAAACTGGTGAAAATGTGGTAGAAGCCAAGACATTTTTACATGGATGTTCAATACAGTCCTCTCCGAACAATAGCATGTCACTAACCACCACAGAGTACACAGACATTGTTCTGTGGTTTTTATACGATTCACCTGCCAACGAGCACACATTACGGACTTTATACGAGCCACAGTTTGAATCCAAGGTTGATCTCCCTCTCTCAACTGGTCTATTCAGTGTCCCTCTCAAATAACTGTTGATATGAATATTTGATGCATGATAGATGTGTAGTGTGTGGGTGATCTGGTAAAAATATAATATCATTTTTAATAAGCCGAGATCATGATTATAGATTTTTGTCTTCTGCGATCTTCATAGAACCTGTTAACCTGCAAATTCAATGTTGATCCAGTCCAATGTTTACTTAATACTTACTACTACTCACTGGCATTGTTGAATAATAACTGGGTCGATCATCCCAGATTAGCAGAACTTCATCACGATTCGATCTTTTATCACACCCCTAATATGCGTAATGCCTTTAAAGAAACCAATCTCTTCTGCTAAACCCCAGCCCCATGCAGGCCCCACCTGAACAGCCCTGGCCCTCCCTTCACTCACTAAACAGTGGAATCCCAGAGGCTGCTCTGTGTGCTGCTCACATCCACACAGCCCGCAGAACTACACTCTCCGATCTGTCACTGTGACATTGGCTCGTATGCTGCTCAGCCTGTGGCTCTGCCTAATGAATGATTCAGCATGTTTAAAGGGAACGCACTGAAACAGAGTATTCCTTTATGAGCGGAAAATCCATGTCTTTGAACTAGCTGCTTTTCTGTCAAGCTGATGTCATCTAGACCTCCAGTAAAAGATGTGAAGTTAAGTGATCCAGTTACAGTTTACTGAATCCATCCACATTACGAAACGTGATGTGGGAGCATTGTGCAAGGCTTGTATTTTTTAAATGTGGTTCATCTCACATTATTAAGTCTACAAACACGGTTATTGTGTGGTTTGTGGCGGACACTACAGGGTATCAGCTGACCAGTCTCTAAAGGAGAACATACACGTGCATACTGTACCTTAGTGAAGCAATGGAACCAGTATAACATAATTCAGCTTCGGAGAATTCGTTGTGAAATCTCCTCTAACTTAAATTGCAGAACTACTGCACAGGACGTGTTCTACCAACGCACGTATGTTCGAATGGTTTGTGTCCAGAGCTTTGGCCTGTCCGTCACTCTCTCTCTCACTGAGTTAAATGAACAGCTTTTAATATTGAATGAGACTCATATCCACTGATCAGCCTGGACGGTGTTTATTCTGTGTGTGTCTCAAAGGACAGATTCAACCATTGACTTTTATCCTTCTGCAGTTAATGTATATGTGACTCTCTGCAAATCGATCGAAAACCACAGAAGCTTTGTTTACACACCAATTCATGTAGTCTGAATTATTAATAGTGCGTGTGCGGATGGATTGGGGTGTATGGGAAAAGTCAATCTACAAACGCTCCTCAAAGCAGTCTTGTTGTTGAAGAAAGCATTGCCTTGTGAATTATTAACAGCCATAAAGTTGTAGTGCATGTACTTGAGTCTGACACCCCCCCTCTACGCTAAAAACATCTCATTGTACAATCAGTCTGGCAAGGTCAATGTATGTCCTTTTAGGGCTTCCGTATTGCACACAATTGTACATACTTTAAAATACTTCACTTCAGTTTGACCATTCGCCTACACACCGTGAATTGTTAGTTGCAATATTACTGTGTTAATCAGATTTTGTAAATGAGGAGTAGAACCATAATAAGCCTGGGCTTCTTGCTACGACTGACTTTTGCAATATTATTTTTGTTTTTGAGATAAATTAAAAAAATAATATTTGTCATTACAACGCCCACTGCTCAATTTCACGTTATAATTATTAAACAATATCTATAAATACCTCAGAATAATCCGCCTGTAGTGGTTAATCCGCCTGTTCTGTTACAGTAGGATATGAATAATCAGCCTGCGCGCGCGGAGAGGCGGGGCCCACATGGCACAGAGCACGAGCAGATGTAACCAGTCGGATCTCACTCCATCACTTCATCTGTTCCACCCCGCGCCGTCTCCCGTCTCCTCCGAGCGCTCGCTCACACCGACATTTACGCGTAACCGTCGCGAACGCAATCCCAGTTATTTCGGGAAAGTCTGCAGCGCACATTCCCGGCTCGTGTCGCGTGGTTTGGAACGCATTTGTGGACAGGAAGTGCATGGAAAGGACTTGAGCTGTGAATCTTCGCGCGTGTAAGTTGTTTTGGTTGCTCGCTCCTCTGTTCTGTGCATGTACGATTTGTAGTTTGCAGCTGTGTTTCTGCCGTTACCGGTCTGTAGATTTGACGTTTGCAGTAGTGTTTGTATAGGCCTATATATCCTGTAAGAAATGCAAAATGCAACCTTCCAATTAACCTAAAGTGCAGTCAGCAGTGTTGCAGGAATTGTGTAAATACAGCCTACTGTGAAAATGGACTGTGACAAATGAAAAATGTATGGAAAGTATTAATGAAACAGGCCTATTCATTTCGAAAACTGAATTTTCTGGTGTTATACAACAATCTATTTACACCGTATGTGCTTTTCATGTGTGTAAAAGTGGGCGGCAGTGGGTAGGAGCTCGCCCTCCAACCAGAGGGTCGGTGGTTCGAGTCCCCGTCCAAGCGCACGCTGTCGTTGTGTCCCTGGGCAAGACACTTAACCCACATTTCCCATGAATGGATGTGGTTGTGTGTGATTGGTGTTTGGTGGTGGTCGGAGGTAGGTGCAAACTGGCAGCCACGCTTCCGACAGTGTGCATGAGGAGTGAATGAGTAATGCAAAAATATATATATATATGTAAGCACTTTGAGAAAGCTTTGGGCGCAATATAAATCCAATCCATTATTATTATTATTAAAATCATGTAATGGCAGACAGAACATTCTAGTTTTTTCATAATTTCTCTTCCATTTTTCACATAAAAGCCCCACGCTCGGACCTTGAATGAATATTTCAGCTTCATCTTGCAGATGCAGCCACTGACTTACATTATGCATCATTACACGGGCGTTTGTAATTGGCTGCCGGCTCCACCGTCTCGCCCTTCATCTGGCTACAGCCTTCCCCTTCCATCCACCCAGCAACTCCCCATTCCTTCTGCTGTGGTGATTCTCTGCCTCCGAGGGCCTTTTCTGCAGCATCCACCGCCGTAACCATGGCAACAGCGGACTGACCCTGGGCGCGCTGCTGCCTCTGCTGTTAACTGTGCGCTTGACCTGAATTCCGTGCCCCACACACACCCGCACACACACACGCACACACACGCAACCACACCCGCACACGACTCTCGGACAAATGACCCGCATCCCACTAGCGACGAAGCGTGACCTATCCGTTAAAAAGTCTGGCCTGTTTTAGCAGCAAGGTGCTCTTTAAAGGTCCTATATTCATTCATTCATTTCATTTTTCGGGATACATTCAGATTACCATTTGACATTTCGCAAAACATCAAACACATAATATATATAATTCTCCAAATTGGACTTGATGACAAATGCTCTGACCACTTTTGACTTGTTCTGGGACATAAACAAAGCCTTGACACCACCTCACAGCCGAACACACGTCTTCTCCAATCAGGTATGTTGTGAAATGGTGGTGGCAACAACGCTTCTCCGGCTGCGTTTGTTGACAGTGCAGGAGCGGGCAGGAGCACTTTGTGGTTTGCCCCTATTTGTGACATCCTTTACAGGCGAATCCCAGGGTGGATCCGTTTTCAGCTCATGCAGAGGACTAGAGCTCAACACAATGAATTACTCAAACATGCCTGAATGAAACAAAACTCAACTGTGGGTGTGTTTGAGGCAGATTCGAAGGTAATAAAAATCTCAGAAAAGTCGATTTTGCAGAATATCGGACGATACGATTGTATTATATATTAGGGCTGCACAAAAAATGTATATTATATATGTTGCGCACACATATGTAAAAACAAAACCTGCTTCCCGTGTAGCATGTTCTGAAAGGCATGTCTTCTTTCAAGTGTTAATGCTTCCACTTCCAGATTCCAGGTTTGAAATATTCTGTGATTCAAAAAAGATCATATATATATATCGCAAATCTAATCTATCATCAAAACCAACACCCTCAGTAGTGACATTGTCCAATTGGATCAAACTTAGTGAGATCGTGGCACTTCTCCGATCTCCCGCCAAGTAATTTTTGATGTATTGAACTCTGAGTATGACCTACTGCTTTCTGGTTGAGGAGTCCATTGTGTAAGAATGAACAGATATGGTTGTTTTGATTGTTTCTATATATATTTATTGCTGCTCATGTTTTATTTCAGAGCGATTATAGAATTGCAAGTTATAAGAAAAGCGTATAAACTGTGATTTCCATTCTCTAGGATCAATGTATTAAAATGATCTGCGCAATAGTATCGAATGTTGAGGTATTTGGATGTGGGAACTAGGCAGATGGGACTGTCCTGTCATCTCCATCCGACTGTGAAGGTGTCGACTAACAGATCCAGTGTAGTGGAGCGCAAGAACATGACAAAGATGTGAATTTCGTCATAAAAGACCGACCGCAGCTTTCATTTAGTTTCACAAACGGTGTGAATGTTTTTTGTGTTTGACAGTCCTTGATCTCGATTTGCTCATTGTGAAGAGTTTCTAGATATTGTGGAATATGAATGAAATCATAGTGTGTAGTTTGTTATTGGTAGTTGGTTTTGGGGGAATAACCACGTCCATGTTGTTGATGAGAGAAGGGCAGCTCTGCTCAGCTCTGCTCAGCTGTAGGCTCCCTGTGGTGTGGGGTTGTTGTTGCAGTCAGACCGTGTAGGAGGGACTATTTCTGTCCTTTCTCCGAGGTGCCTCTCTCTCTGCCTCTGCCGCTCGCCTAGCTCCACTGCCTCCCACAGCTGATCTGGCAGACATACGAACGCTTTAAGCCCAGCACAAGCTTAAGCCAGTATCTATTGATTATCAGTCCTTGATGTAGAGGCTTCAAAGATTCTCTTCTTTAGTCGACTGTTCTGGTGGAGAATGCTCTAAAATAATAAACCACCTACAGTTAGGATGTACCTGTAGTTAAGGGGCTCTGTGTCATTATCACAGCTGCTTTTAAAGACACAACGTGGACGGCACAGGAACATCTATAGGAAAAAGGCACAGCTTGGATTTGAACTCAATCAGTGGGATTTACGGCTGACACTTCTGAGCAGTGGGGGTTAACCCTAGTCTGCCCAACTGCTCAAAACAACTGTACACAACATCTGGAATGTGTTCACCATATTCTGTCTCAGATTAAGCGGTCCAGCCATGCTCCGAATGTTTTCCATTTGAATGTTGCTGCTGAAGCTCAAGACAACACAGGTTATATACAACACAAGCTTCTTTATAATCAAAAATATGTCTTTAAAAATTTCAAAATTAATTCATGCATATATAAATAGTCCAAACCATTTTCTTCCGCTTGTCCGAAACCGGGTCGCAGAGGCAGCAGTCCAAGCAGGGAACTCCCGCCTTCGACCGCTGCCCGAGCCACATTGCACCAGCTCTTTACGGTACCTCCCGCGGGTGGTGGGTCCACGGGAGGGCCTGACAGCTTGTGTACGGGCGGGGACTCGAACCACCGACCCTCCGGTTGAAGGGCGAGCATCCACCCACTGCACCACCGGTCCAAGCCCCTAATTCTCAAAATACTTTTTTGTACGATACAACAGCCCCAGTCCCTTGTACAGTTTTCCCATATATCTGCCTATTTTATGATTTTGATTCAATTATTGAAATTCTACACATTTTTGCCCCCGCCAGGGATGTAATGTTTTCAGTAGCATCAGTCCGTCCTTTAAGAACTTTACATTTTTTGTTCAGGGAAGGTCAGAAATGACACAAGGAACAATTGATTTGATCTTTGGAGAGGATCACCGTCTGGATCCAGGATTTTTTTACTTATCGTTTTTTGAAGAATGGCATCTGTTAGCAACTTTACTCAGAAATACTGCATTAATCTGGATGACATTTTCAGGGAAGGTCAGTAATTACACAAAGACCAGTAGATTACACATTGGGAGTGATTTGTGGAAATGAGCTGCCTTGGCGGAGGTCTAGTTTGTCTTGCAATGTGAGTGTATGGCACAGAAAAACGTTTATATTATTTTCTATTATATTTTATACTGTTTTATTAGGGAAAACTATTCATTGGCTGTATTTTTTATTTACAAAAACAGTGAGAGATGAAAGTGCAATGAGGTGTTGTGATTGTCATTAACAGTGTAACCTTTATTGTCAAACAGGAGCACAACTGGATTTCTGGGTGCTTTAACAAGATGAGAATTCAGCTGAAAATAGTGTTGGGCCAATGCGGAGAGAACCCTGTGAATGTGCGCGCTGACCTTAGAAATGGCATTCACCGCGCAGCTGATTTGATATATTTCACTCTCTCGGAAGCTGTCTTTTAAAAGCGTCCCATTGTCTGCATGTTTGAGGCCCGAGAAGGTCTGTCAGTCTGCCCTGAAACCATGTGAGTCACGCACAAACAATGAAATTCTCTGTCTTCCCCCCCAACGCTCGCTCCTCTCTTGAATACAACTGGAATCAATAAGACATTACCAGCGTGTGAACACTGGCCTCTCCCACATGAACTGTCACTGGCACTTTCAATGTCGATTTCTTCAATCGCTTCCCTCAGTTCCCCCCATCGCTGATGCTTTTACCTGCTGTGGAACTGCTGGTTGCATTTTTAAAGGGACCCCATTATGCGCCCTGGATTTTTTTCCTGGTTTTCTATTAACGCTGCACATTATGTTACAAAATTCTCTCATCACAAAAACAGGAAACGCAATATCTGACAAAAAAATATATAACATATAATAACATTACAGTCTTTAATCTGACTTTTAGCTTTTAGTCAGGATTTACTAGATTACATCAATTTTTATTTTGAAGCAATTTGAACTATTTCTGCTTAATTGGATGTATATCAATATTGGTCAACATTGAATATCCAATGTTTTTCTTGAATCGTTCAGCTTTATTTTGTGTCTTGATATTCTGTTGATTCCTCATGTTGTTACAGGATTACTCACACGGAGCTGTACTTCTCAGGAGCTTCTCAGGACGAGTTTACCTTACCACATAGATAATACCACGACTTCTTCTGTAGGCTTTTTATAAATGTACCGAGAACTCGTGATTTTTAAATATGGCACTGCGCCAGGGTTTGCTCCATTTTGTGCAGGTCAAAAACCTTGAGTTTTGTCTGTTTTTGTTGTAGATGTGATGGACCAGCAGAGGGCGCTGCACTCAGGTTGCCTTGTCTCAGGGGTTCGCACGCCTCCCGTCCGCCGCAACAGCAAACTAGCCAGCCTCGGACGCATCTTCAAGCCGTGGAAATGGAGGAAAAAGAAGAACGAGAAGCTCAAGCCCGCTGCAGGTGAGTCTGATGTGAGATGATGTTAGGTCCCTGGAGTCTCGGGCTATTCTCTTTGGGGGTCTCTTTTGAAGGTTTTGCTGTGGTTATTTATTTTTTAAATAAAGCTGCACAATTTTGACAAAATATATATTTATTGTGATTATATTTGCAATTTGTGATTTACTTTTTAAACCTTAAAGAAGACTGTTAACTGTTAAACTTCCACAAGAATAACATGGCTGCAGTGGATATTATATTGGCCAACAAAGTACTATTTTGATTTGATTTTGATTTATTGGGCAGCTTCATGGTACCACTTATCCTGAGCCGCTAATGTTTGGTTTTGTCTACCCGGGTAAGCTCCACAGTACGCCGCACTTTCACTGCCCTACGTTAACCGGCTCCATGAATGTGTGTTTGTTGTTTAGCTGTGGAAAAGAAGACGGCCGTTCGACAGAAGAGGGATGAGTTTGTGAAGCAAAATGGCGGGGAGGCAGACGCAGGTACAGAATGAAACACTTATAACAATGTGCGTTTTTGAGTTGTCTAATCTAAAGCTTGTTCACTGTGTGCTGTTTGCAGAGCTTCCTTGTGGAGCGAATGGTGAAGATACAGACACACCGACACATTCAGATGGGGAGGACCGAGAGGAGGAGGAGGTGGCCCCTCTAGCCTGCACCAATGATGAACTAGGCAGTGATCTCGAAGCCTCAACAGGTGAGCGGCATTATTAAGCAGGATGAGCATACACGGTGTACACGCTATTCAACATATCAAGCTCCTTGTTCATGTAGGTGAAATGCAAAACAAACTAATATAATCACAAAAAGTATACTGTAGTAAAGGGCTTTTATCCTTGACCATACAATTTCAACCAATCAACAACAAATTATTCACTGTACCGCTCAAAAATGACTACTGGTGAGTTAGTAATCTTAGTAGAAGTAGTAGTTTTATGGTTCTCCACTAGATGGCGACAGTAACTAAGAGAAACCTGTGCTCTGTTTGTGCAGCACAAGACGTGACCGAGGCAGAAACAAGGACAGTGGCAGAGCCCGGTCCGACTGAAGATGGGGCGGATGACCACACCTCCAGGAGCGACCCCAGTGAGGAACTGACCGTGGGCAAAGTTGAGCCGGCTGAGGCCAAACAGGAAGTGACAGTGGCGCAGCCTCAGAAGCGAGCCAGTACCCCCCCTCCTCCCACCCTCCCGGTCAAACTGCTCCCCCGACTGGGCAGCCTGGACGGTCAGTCGCAAAAACAGTACTCATCAGAGCTTTTCACTACAGTTTGGAGTTGAGATGCACTCATATATCGTCTCTACATTGGTAGTGGCTGATTTTTACACAGTTGACTGATATTGGTTCCGGCCTATAGAGATTGCTAATGCTAAGCTGTTGAACCCCCCCCCAAAAAACTCTACTTCATGTAATATGTATATTTTTACATCAGGTTTAAAAACAGCAGGAGTCAGAAAAAAAGCCAGCAGGCGTCAGGTTTATCGGGCAGAAGCTTGTCTGAACTCAAAAAGTCTGACCATATTTTTAGATTAATCAATGCATTTAAAAATCAGTTTTTTCATGATGATTTTTTTAGCTTATATTCCACAGAAAACATCGTCTACAAAAAATACAAATACAATACAAAATATTGGTATTGGGCTCATTATTGGTCAAATTGGTAAAAAATTTCGGCACGGGCCTAGAATTTTCATATCGGAGCGTCCCTAGTTTTTAATTTACTTCTCTACCTTCTAGCTGCCCCTCCCGTGCTAGTGAAGAAATCTCCAGCTACTTTACCCAGAAACTTCACCCTACCCAAAGACCCTCATGGTTCCCTGTTGAGAGGCCGCATCTCCACACCGACCGGTTCACCCCACCTGGGGGCGCTACATCCCCAACTGCCTCCCAGCTGCATCATAGAGGAACTGCACCGAGCACTAGCCTCCAAACACAGGCAAGACAGGTTGGGGTTTTACATTGTTATTGGGCAATTTAATGTGTGGTTTAAATGTAGTAATAATAATAATAATAATAATAATAATAATAATAATAATAATAATAATAATAATAATAATAATAATAATAATAAAACAATAATAATAATAATCATCATCATCATCGGTACCATCAAAAAAGGATGCAGAAGAACCCTAATGGTAATCTGCCATAATTATATCGACATATAACAACAATATTCATCAACTCTTCAACTCAAAAACTAATTGCCGGATCAGTTTCAACAAAAATAGAAATTAAGTAATTAATTAATTACTTCCCAAAACTGTGAATGCAATAAAAGTCTTTCCTGGATCTTTTTGAACTTTTCTGGACAGTTAAATATCATGAAGAAGCAGAACTGGATTGAGTTTGGTACTTCTACAAATAATGACAACTAATTAATTCACTAATTAATGCCCTGAAGCACTTTAATTGAGCCATTAATCCTGCTGAACATAAACAAAATTGCATGAATCCGGGATAGTGTATATTTAATGTACATAGGCACATTACAGAGGTCAAATAAAGAATGCCTCTATAGCGCCCCCATGTTTATGACCCCTATGGGACCCTGGACACACTTACTTTGGCAGAGAGC
>JAVQKC010151831.1:0-34779 GCA_036025475.1 Philypnodon macrostomus | reverse complement strand
TACATTTGGTCAGATGTCATTCTCAGTTAAAGCTGCACACGACTGGAACTCTGTACCTGTGAACATCAGGGAAATGTCCACATACAACATGTTCAAAAATCACTTAGAAAATGGTTGATACACAATCAAATCTGCCAACATTAAGGTTTTCACTAGACCAGCCTCCTGACCCTGCAAACAGCCATGTTGTTTTTATACTTTTTAATGTATACTGTTTGCACAGTTTTATTAATTGTTTTTTATTGTTGTATTGATTGTTACCTTGTTTTTAGGATGACTGTCCAGGGACTACAGATGAAAAGTAGCCTGGCTAAATATGGTGCATTTACAGAAATGTTGATTAATGTACATTGTCCCTGTTAAATAAACTAATAAAATAAAAAAATAACTATTTTTTAATCCATAATGTCACATTTCCAATTGTTTTTGATTTTTTTGGCTGTTTCTAACCCTAAATATTATAAGTTATCCTTTAAGAACAACAGATTAACACCATCCATCTTATTAGTTCAAATTGTAAATATCGGCCGATACCAATGTTGAGCTGATATATCTGTGTATCTCTGGTAAAATGTAATGTAAATGTAAAAGTGTTTTGGGGACCAGTAGATTGGCCCAGGTTGCCGGTTTGGGCTTGTTCTCTGTTACACTCTAGTCTTGATTTTCTGTTTCCCCTTTGTTTAAAAGATGCAAAAGGTAAAACACAAAGATATATTTACTATATATAGTGACTATAAAAGATATTAAATATAAAATAATTAAACAACAGAAGAAATTGAATCAACAGTAGTTAAAATACCTAATTATATTTTAACTGTCAAATGACAAGCAAGAACCTGCTTCATTTTACCACCTTTCTTCTGCTGCTGACAGAAAGCACTGGTGTAGTTAAATATATGTGTTGACAAGAGCAGAATCTCACAGAAACCACAAATTATCACCACAACCATTAAAATAAAGAATCATGGAGATATTCTGAAAGAAAAACATTGGTCGAATGTACTGTTGAGAAGTAAGATTGCTCTGAGATTGTGAGGAAGGTGGACCGGGGAGGAATTAGACTCCGGGGCATGTCGAGGTTTGGCTCGCTAACAAAGGATCCCCTGCACTCATCTGTCATTTATCAAGACAATGGGACTTTTATAAGAGAGGAGCCATAACTATTTGATTATGAAAAACTATTTGATGTTAGGGATTGAAGTAGATGATAAAGATGTAAAATACTCATAGAATTGAGATAGAACAGGGGATTCTGGTCCTGGTTTGGACCTAGTTTTTGACCTGACCTGACCTTAGTCCTAGTTCAGACCTGGTTTAAACTTTAGTTGGATTTAACCTCAGTTGTGTTATCTCTCTTCATAAATTGACTTTAGCTAAAACGGTATTTCACCTTTAGCCAATTATTGCCATATTCAACATAATTATTATAGTTTTTCTAATACAGTATGGTACAGCCCCATAGTAGCATGTATTGCTCTCCCTCTCCTCCTCTGCTGCATGCATGACTTAATTCGCGGGTGCTGCGGTGGGACAGTGAAATAAATCAGGCCCAGATGATGTGTGTTTACCTTCGCTAAACCCCGGGAGATTTGGGGTAATTGAGCGTGAGCCGATCGGCAATAGAAAAGCCATTTTACACCATGATTCACACACACGCCTCCCAGACACTGCACCATACGAGCAAGTGCAGAGACACAGACACAATCACTGCTACATTTGTACAACACTATGCAGCTTGTTGACACGGGCCAAAGGGGCTGCAGGTGGGGGGAGGAGGAGGGAGCTATAAGGTTAGGCTATAATCAGACTCATGGACAGCATTATTTGTGTTGACTATACAATGAAATTTACGTTGAATTGTATATGAGATGATATTATAGAACCAGAAAATGTGTTCAGTGTTCAGTTTTATTGTGTTCAACATCATCACAGAAAGTAAAAAACTGTATGCATGCAAATATACTGTTTGACGCGTTGAGATTAATTTATTTTGAGAATATGTGACACTCCTCCAGCAAAGTGGCTCTATCTCGCAATGATCAATTCACTGTTTAAACATCTAAGCAAAAAAAATAAACAAACAGCAGAAAAAAGTGAACTAAAATAAAACTCTATCTGAAGTTAATAAACACAATTGAGCATCACGCATTTTATCGTACAATATATCATGTTCACATTATTATTATGTAAAACCATTCAGAAAACGAGCATATTCCTCTCATAAGTCGATGCATCTGAATAAATGCATGTCTATACCAGTGTGTGTATGTTGACTTGCAGCTCCCCATTTCTTATAATGTACCCGTGTAATGGCATAATGAAAATTCATGATGAGAGCATGTTAACTGCATTAGCCAGTCTCTCGAGTTCCAGCACATGAATAAAACGAACAAGGGGAAGGGAAAAAAACAGGGAAACTCATTTTGATGCCTAATTATTTTTGGACTTGACAGCCTGGCATGCAGCGGCCTGGCCTGTGTATTTACGTGTGCGCGTTTGTGTAGGTCGTCCGTGCCGCTGAGTAGATGCACAGCGGTAAGCAGGGGCCCTTCATTATAGGCCATAATGAGAACATCCACCCCGGATACAACCGGAAAAACCTTTGTTGCATTGTTTGTTCCAACACCTTGAACAACAGCCTTTTACATGGCTCAAGCACTTGCATTGTTTTTTCAAAATATGTATTAGGGGCATATCTTTCCTTGCTTTTTCTTTCATTATGTTTGCATGGACATTTTTGACGCGCACAAATTGTTATCACAAGAGAATAATGCAGCCAGCCCTGTAATTGAGCTATCATAATACAAAAGCTGAATGCAGTAAAAAGTAATTGTAGCCTCATGTTGACTGAAAAATATACACATTTTTGGGGCTAGTAAGGTTTTATGTTTTTAACTTTCGTCTGTGTTTGCACATGCCATGCTTTTCTCATCAAAAATACAAATTCAACCACAGCGGGTGTTTGTGGATGCAGACTCAGGTCTCTATAATCTGTTGTTAGTAGCAATCAGATATTATAATTATTCTCCAGGAAATACAGATTTGTTAGTCAAAATTATGTTTCAAAAATAGCAAACATGTACATACAATATATTGGCGCACAGGTTGTAATTGCTTGCTCTTCTAAAGAGGCTGTTGCATTCTGCTGCATACTGACCAATACTACCTTGGCTAATTGAAAACACTTGTATGGCACAGATACAAGTATGCCTATAATCAACCCTGGGGGACTAACTGAATCCTTCCTGCTCATGATGAAGATGCGCTCCAGTGCAACGGATGCAATGCTAGACTCCCAAACTCACAATCCCAGGATTAGACGAGGAATGAACGATAAGCGGGGCATCCGGATGGGTGTTATTGGTTTATGATTGCCCTTATCCTAACCACATTAACCTCCTGATTGCTTAAGCAGGCATTATTAGATGTTTCCATTTGGATCCCAAAAAGGGAAAAAGAGAAAATAGCAGCTAACAGGCAATCATGCCAAGCAGCAGGCCGTGTAAGGAATGCAAGGCCAAGGACACCGCAGAAATAGAGGCAGAGAGGTCCGATCATCGATTAAAGTCCAATTGTGCAATTTCATTCCTGTTCCAGCACAATGAGGAATGAGATTAAGCTCAATTTAGACCTGTTCAAGAGATCTCCTCACCTCTGTCTGAGCTGTACCGCGCGACACACGTAGACACAGGCAGAGCGGCACAGAGGCACACGTCCACAGCTACACACCCTCGGAGCCCCTCGCCATGTCAGCGCCCCTCCAGGGAAATCAGGCGTCTGGAGACAGGTCAGCCCTGGCCCATGTATATATTCATGGGCTTAATCTGGCATCATTTCTCTCTGCTGCTGGAAAAAGAAATGTATTTAATTTACACAATCCCCATTTGGCCTCACCGCGTAGGGAAATACATAGGGAAAGTAGGCCCACAGCAAGGGGCCACACATATCCAGAATGAGCTAGTTTGAAGAAGTGTGTGGAAATTGTTGGAGTTTGCAGGTGTGTCTATATACTGTATGTCAGCATGCATAGTAATATTCAGACTGCAAAGGAAAAATCTAGTTATCATATTCCAAACCTGTACAGTGCACCCAAACAGTGGCAGCTGTGCAGTCAGTTTGAATGGGAGGATGGGAGTTGTACCCAGCAGATGCTGTGTGTGTATTAAACAAATTAATTATTAAAACATGCTTGACAGATGAAAAGTGGGTCCTGGGGCTATAAAGGAAAATGTTTATTCTTCTGCCATAGACAGAAGTACACTTAGCCTCTCTCAACTTATCCAGCGCCTCAATAAAGACAGTAAACAATTTCTGTTTCCCAGCCCAATGTGGTTGAAACTATATGCATAATCATCTGAAAGGGGTGAACCATCAAATAGCTGTGTGTATAGTTACGGTGAAATCAGGGCATGGAGACAGTATCAGTTTTCAACTGGTTGTTGAGCATGACTGTAAGTCTATTTCCCACAGAGGCTAATGGAAGACACAGAGTCACTGAAACAAGTTGCATGTATTTGGTATTTAAGTGTGAATGTTTGTAGCACAAACACATGCACTAATGTGAACCATAGCTTTTTAAATAAGCAAGAATATGAGTAAGGGCTACAGAATGTTCTCAGTGAGAGGCCTCCAGGTAAAAGCCCCCCTCCCTTTATGCTCTTACTACAACATACTTATTGTAGATCTGCCATTTCTGCAAGTCTAAAGTTACCACTATCGAATTGTTGGTTTGATTCGCTATCATTTGTACAGTATGCTATGGTGCAGTCAGGATGTATAACATTGATCTCTTAAGGGCTGAACACAAATCTACTCACTAGTTGTTCTAGTTATACTCACATTATAATGTACACATACATACATGTTGTGAACATAATAGTTACCTGCTCATGTCTCGTGAGACGGATTAAATCAGTGACAAATTGTGTACCTCTGAAGATTATGACCAGTGCACCTTCTTCACACGATCCAGCCAAAATGCACCACTATGATTAACATAAATGCTCCCATAACTGCTCCCATCCCCCCACGCTACAAAAGGACACAGGTTGCTCAGTCCCAGTCGCATCATCTGTTGTCCCACACACACAAACACAGATATACTGATATAATGTGCTGCTCAGGGTCCCAGGGGAGAGGGTCTCAGATGCAGATCATCAGTATTAGCAGGCGGCGCAGGGATTAGCATCTCCCTGCAGTGACCTACAGGTGTACCCCTACAGCATCAGTTAGGCCTGACCCTTGGCCCTCAACAAGCACCTCACAGAGACAGACAGACAGACAGGGGGAGGAGTTAAGGTGTAGGATGGTATAAAGATACGATTAAATGTCTACCCCCTTAATTGAAGAATTTACACATCATTAATATTTACTGTATTTTTATGTATACAATGAGTATACAATTTCAAAAAGGTTAACTGTATATGGTAAAGGGATCCTATATTACCTTGGGTACCACACCAATACTTTTAAACAGTTATTTTGTATATGATTAAGCCCTGCACAATATTGCTGAACATGTTCATATTAACGTATTTGACTTTTGTGGAAGGGTCCATATATTTTGAAACTTCACAATAACCTCTAAAAAATGGTGTTATATTTAAATGTCTTACTAACTATACATCATGTAATTCATTCAAAGAAACTGTGTTATCTATATGGATAACAAAGGAATATAGAAATAGCGGACTTCATATTTGTTTCAATGGGGAGATGAGTCATTTTGCTGTCGTGTCTATGCCTCTATCACATTTCAACTGCAGGTGGAAAACCTATGAGTGCTTGATAAACAGATGTAGTCAAAACAATGCGGAGACGGCAGCAGACGAGTGAGAGGCCTTTGGCGGAGATGCTCCTGTTTTGTTCAGTGTAATATCATGTGAACCTGGCTCGTGTTTGTTGCCTCCCGTTGGACTCGCCTCGTTCTGTTGACATTTTGCTGTTATTTGTACACTGCAAAGCGGTCCATTTTCACCGCATCAAAAGTGCTTTTACTCGCGTGTGTCAGGATGTCTTTGGCGCTTACCTTCAGCTGCTGTCAGAGCTAGAGAGAGGCCCCTGCTCCGGAGCAAAAGGGGGGAAGGCTGCTTTGTGCCCTAAGCGTTTTTTTTAGTGAAGGCAAGAACTGGCTCAAAGGCTGTCAACACACAAACACACAACAACACACACGCATCAATACGTACACAAACAGGCTTTTCGCTCCTGGCTGCACTCCTAGTAAGAACCAAAGTGTTTGACATAAAGCTGGATCGGTAAATCACACACACACACACACACACACACACACACACACACTAGTATGCTCATTAAACAGGTTTCTCACCCCGTGTTTGTCTTTCTCAAAGGCTATAGAAACATGAGGGTGGTGAACGCAGCTCTGATCAAAGCACACAGAGTTAGGACTTAGGACCTGACAAAGAAAAAATATAATAATACAAACCGCAGTGTGAAACAATGTGTTTGCTGTGAGAGCGTAGCTAAAACCAGTGCTCCTGCCCTTTATAATGGCATCAATTATCACAAGATGTTCACATGTGATCGTGTGGTAAGGCAAATACACCAGAGGGACACTCCTATAAACAGTGATTTAGGTTTTATCCAGGACTGTGGAGAGAACAATAGGGTCAGTCTGCTGCTGTGAACTCGGTCCACATTGGGAATTTGGCTTCACGGAAGTCATTAGTGTGAATGTCCAAAGACACACTTAAGACACAGGATTTCTCTCTATTATCATTGGCGCTTGTATAAAATACATTAGAAGTGCTACAGACGGTACCTTTTTGGAAACAATTACAAAATTGCCAAACCTGCGTCTGGCCAGGTAAACAAAGCCAGAACATTTTACAGTTTAATCAATATTGTATCTTATAATATAATCTATAAATGTCACTGTAAAAAATATTTTTAACCTTTCAACAAACTATGAATGTAATGTGATGAGTTCAAGCTATATTAATAGTACTTACAAGACAGTAGTGTAACCTGGAGCCACATCTAACATTACATAGAGAACAGACACTGGGGGAGTTATTTAGTCCGCTCATTTCGACTAACATGTGCCCTGTCTGTGGAATTTGGGATCTCAAGCATCTCTTCCCATCGAATGACAGCAGTGTACCCCTGGTGTGTAGCAGGCTGCCAACCACTAAGCAGTCCTGGCATCCTGCAGACAGGCCAGACTTGTGGTTGTTGTTTTGCTCGCTCCTCCTCGGTCTTTGGCTGCAGGCTATATGCAGAACACAGACAGCTAGACCGTCTCCACAACCAGAACTCAACTCCGAAGGTGCTCCAGTCCATACTCTGCTTCCAGTTTATTATCAGGGAGGAGATAAAGAAAAAAAGTTGAATAAAAATGACGTCCCAGTGTAAACAGAAAAGTTAGTAAGAACAGTCAGTAGAGTCCAGAACTAGATCTCACAAGGGGCCAACAACTAAAATGACCAAATGTGAAAGATGTTGAAAACGTACATGTTCCTTTAAGGCCCTCTTTTCCCTTCACTAGAGGAAATACAAACAGAAACAGAAAAGTAACAGCAAGTGTTCTCTTCTCTTGAGAAGATTATTGGTGTGTAAATGAAAGAAAATATTATTCCAGATATATTTTTGACAAGGAAACAACAGTATGATAAGATAGAAAGCTTACACTTAACACAGGAGGGCCATTTTAAACTCCCAGCATCCTCTTCTCTAGTTCATTCTTATACTTTGGTTTGCAGCCATCACAAAACATGGCTGACCACGGATTCACATTGTCTCATGTCATTCTCGACAAAAATGGTTTCTAGACTACGTTTGGGTACCTCTGCAAGCACCGGTGGTTGTGACATGAGCTAAACCATACCCTGCCAAAGTTTTTCAATTACAAGTGACAGAGGCTGAAGTGTTTAACAGTAGCACAGTGTTGTACATTTGCCCAAACACTACAAGCATGCAGTTACTTCAAATGCAGGAAATGCAATAAAAAACTAAGTGTGTGTACCTGTACCTCCACTGTCATGTACCTCCATCGTCATCAGGAAAACAATGTACATACATGAAAACATTTCACAATAAAGGTCTATTCCAATTTTAAAATTGTATATGTCATTTTATATTATTTTATTTATTTTATATTGTTTATTGATTATCTAAAAAAATATAATCAAGAAACAAGTTTCACTGTAGAATTATATCCGTTCTTTGCTGCCCATAATAAATGCCAGATAACAAATCCAAAAAAAAGAATAATCAAGATATTTTATAGGTTTGAACCCAGAATACCTAGAACTAGAACCTAGTTTACCACAAGATCAATAGATAAAAGTATGGGGCATCACAAAACAAATGCACATAGGGCACTCAAATAACCCTAAAAAACATCCCTATGGCAAATGCAATTGATTTTTAATCTATCTAATTTTGAAAAATAACAATTCCTCCAAATATTATACACTTTCTTGTCATCTAAAACTGTGTTGTAGTGTGTTCTTTGCCAAAATGGCCACTGTTTGTTTTTGGTACATGACAGTGGCAATATGTCACATGGGTAGAGAGGCTAGAGAGGAGGTCTGTGGTGGTGGAGCGTCCAGCCAGACCCCTCTCAAGAACTAAGCAGTAAGTAAAGATACATCAGACTATTTTGGACTTTAGGTCCTAATTGAATTTAGTCCTGTGTTTTGTCCCATGATTTTGTCCCTGTTTGTAATATTCATTCACTCAGTCCATAAGGTCTAAGGCTCTGCAGCCCAAGTCTGTTCATATATGCAGTTTTAATTGAGTGATAATGAACAGTGCTTTTTTTGAGATGAGGTTAACAACAGTGTATTAATTTGAATAAGGCTCTCTGGATTAACTTGGGATTCCCCTGTCTCAGGCTAAACATGAGCCACTCTCTCTGCACAGAACACTTCTTCCACAGGGGGAACATAAGGCCCATTAGCATGAGACTCAGACCCTATGTTCAAATGTACATATGTGCCATTGACGACGCCTGATGTGTCCACCTTGACAAAAACTTTTACAGACAAAAATGCACCAAAAAAAACAATAACCAGAGGGCAAAGATAAAATCTATATCTCTCAATCCCAATGTAGATTGTTATCTTTCTTCCTATTGCTGTGCCGTCTGTCCCTCTCCTTTTCTCTCTCTATCTTCTACCATTGTTGTTATCAAATGATACAGTTGCTCAAGCGCAGCGTTTGAATCCTAAGGACCTCTGGGAGCGGATTGGTCTCCACCAAGCCCCTGCTAACGGGGATTAAGAGGATTATAAACCATAAAATGACCCCAGCTCCAAGTCCCCAGAGCCAGGACCAGCCTGCTCGAGCTGAGCCCAGCCAGAGCAGAGCACAGGCCGGAGGCCTTCTTTACCAATAGCCCCTTAAAGCTCCCTGTTAGCATGACAAAGGAGGGAGCTGTCCCCTGATCTGCCAAGAAGGCAGCACAATGGACTGGTGGGTTCTCCCCTGCTCATTTTCATGGAGACAAACAGCATTACACTTGGCAGTGACATTGTTCTAAACTCCAACATAGAGCCTCTCTTTCTCTGCGGAGCTCAAGGTGTCATATTAATTATTTAAATCTGATGTGGATTTTCAGCGAGGGATCCCTCCAAGGCCTTACCCACAGCCAGAAGGTCTGGGATCTGAATTTGGTTTGGTTAATTAGACCTGAATCCAGGCTTTGATCTTCACCAAAATCGGAAAAAAGGAAAACTTCCAGAATGAATTGTTTTTGGCTCTAACCTATTTTTCTATTATTGCATTATGTTCCTTTTCAGCTCCATTATAATGTTGTATAGGTCCGTGTGAGTTGGCTCTTCAGCATGTGTTACACTGAATTACAGAGAACAGCGGCTGAGTTTAGGGTTAAGCATTTTGCTCTTAACCAGCTTCATAGGGTCAATGATGAAGGTAATTGAGGGGCACTTTAATCCACTCAGGAGGGCTGACAGAAGCATTTACTCATGTTGTATCACAGTGAAGGTACACTTGGACCGGGATAAAAGCAACAGTGGAAGGTGCAATGGAGGGATCACGACAGCAGAGGCCAGGGTGGTCTCTCTCTCACACACAGTCTAACTGTAACACATAAAAGCAAAAAATGTAAATGCAAAAGAAAAAGAAAAGCTTGGAGCCAAACATATCGATCCACACACTCTGCTTACAACCACATGAGTGTAGTAACAAAGCTTTGATGCTGGTTTAATGCAGAGTTCACCACAGTTTTAGAGACTGAAAAACTAAGGTCAGGAAAAGTCCTGCAGGCAACTACATTCAAACAAACTAATGACGCCCAGCAGCGGCAGCACAGTTGGCAGATGTAAAAATACATCACGGGGGTGTATTATGGCATTTCTTCTTGCTGGCTTAAGGTTTAAGTTTCGATCAAATATGTTTAATAATATGGTTGTGAGGAGAAGGTAACACAGGAGTGGGCGTGAGAGACAGGACAGTCACTAAGACATGCATTAAGCCTTCCATTGTCACCGGCTGAGATATATCTTCAGACAGGCCTCTCTACTGGATTCCATGTCATTTCTCTTTGAACAGCCAAATTGACGAGTTTATGCATAATTGAGGCTTGTATTACGAAAAAGAGAATGAGAGGGGTGTCTTTTCCTCCAAGTCTGAGAAGACCAAAAGTGGGGGATGAAGAGAGATTGAAGAGAAATTGGTAAAAAAAAAAAAATGTGGCACCCAACTACAGTCATGTAGTTTGGGGGAGAAGGAACAATGAAGAGTTGGGGTGTCAGAAAGAAAGACAGGCTGATGTTTGATGCATGGAGGCTGGGATGGTAGACAGGCAGCCCTGGCATAAAGAGAGCAGCTCCACACACTGCGGCTGTAATGTCTCTACTGAAGCAGGCACGAGCTCTGGGGAATCTAAAATGAATTAAGCCCCTCTGGTCGACGTGGAAAATTAATTTACTCTCTCAGCGCAGCAGCAGCACTCAAGGCTCAGAGCACCACACAAAGTGCCACAGGTCTCTAGTGAGGACATCATATGAACATTTCGAGAGAAAATGGAGAACATGTCTTTGAGTTTAAGAAGAAGTGACTTGTGTTTTGTGAAAAGCGCTTCATTATTAGAGGGATGAAATGAAGACTGGCTGTAGATGACTGCCACAATCTAATCACACATTTTCCCTTTGTCATCCACATCTGCTAAATGACCAATCAAACTCCAATTTTACAATAAACAAAATTTTTCTGATTTTGATCTGGTGATATACTTTGTGTACTTTGTCTAAGATAATAAATATATGGCTTGAGAACATTTCTGATTGATTTTCCCATACAAAACGGTAAACCTTAAATGGTCATAATGATCATAAAAATTACATTTATCAAGATATGTGTAATTATATATCAAATCAGACTGTTACTGTGTTACCGTGACGTAGGACACAAAGTTTTGCTCATCCTAGCACGAATGACTAGGATTTCTGCCTATAATTGAAATCATTTAGATGTAATCAGATACATTTACTTGGATATTCTGTCATGATGCAAATAAATCCATATAAACAGCAAACAATGAAACATTAACCATATGTTTAACATCCTAACTTCGACTTCACTGTGCTTTTTTCCCACAAGTTTTTTTCTCGTCTCTCATCTCATCGCCTTCTGCATTCGCCAATTTAAACTCGGCCCTCTTTGCTCCATGTCTCAGATGTAGATCAAAACTCAGCACAACAAACTCTAATCTCTCATTTATTTACAAGGGATAGCCCCCTCACCCGGGGAGCACGTTCCCCGTACACACTTGCACTAAACGAAGCCTTAATGACAGCGAGTGAGGTAGTCGCCCGCCTCGCCTGTAGCACTGTGGGCTTGAAGTTGACCCCCTGCCCCCTGACGTCCACACACGAGCAGCAGGGCCCTCTCCTCAGGCCCATACGACCATCCCCTCAATGAATACAAAGGATATAGTGGGGATTAGCCAGACATTTGGTCGGGCATTGTTGTGGCCTTCTAAATGAGGTTTGGCCAGTGGCAGCCGGTACAAACCCTTATGTGTGAGCTGCCCCTTTGGAGGAAGAGTGATAATTACCTCTTCCTGCGTGAGATGACAGCTTTGGCCTCTGCGTCCCCTGAATCTTGGACATTAGCAACTGAATAGAGAGCTTTCATACTGTATATCATTTTAATCTTTCATGTTCAGATCCAGCAGATGGCTTATTACTGGCCCGGGTGAGGAGGCAGCAAGGGAGACAAATGGCCCGTGTCTCTTTTAAGGAGAGATGCCGGTGAAATGGCATTCATATATAGGGCAAGAGCGGTGGATAATTGTATATGGGGCTGCTTTGGAAGGTGTGGCGCCGCTCACACACTGCCAGCCTATAAATCATAAAACTATTAATCTTAGACAAATCCCACCCCGTAACGCCTGACGTGGGGCAGTGAGTTTGGAGAAATGAGATCCATCCAAATCTGAAGGATTCCTGTATGGTATGCATGTTAAGTGTCAAGGCATTCAATATAAGAAAAAGCATTTAACCTTTTTTAAAATGCAATAAACAAAACAATGACCTTATTGAACGGCTTGCTTTTGCTATGCCCTTTATATATAAACACTATACAATAAAAAGCAATTATATACTTATACTTAGATTATTTGAGTAGCAGTGAATTCTGCTGGGGACGTCAAAGCAGGACACCAATCAGCAGAATAAAACCTCCAGTATTTCTATAGTATGTTTTTGTCAATGAACCTTCAGTTTTTTTATTGCATCTTTAGACAGAAAATGCTACACCTCTCTCCACCTTTCCAGCTTTTCATTCCTTCTGTCTTTCCATCCTGATACCTTTTCACCAACAAGGCCCATCCAAAAGGGAGACAAAGGTTTCATCTCGGGCAATGACAATGATGCATGAGCCTGACGGAAAACACTTTTCAGGTGTTGTCATTAGTGGGCCATTTTTTCCATAGGCCCCTTGTGAAAGAAATACAAAGACAGGGCCCAAAGTGTAATACTGTAATATCTCTGAAGCTTTTCATTGGCATCTGTGGAGCAGTGGTGGCTGGATTGTCTCCTTTTCAATTACCTGATCTTTTCAACTCGAAATGAAAAATGTGCCACGCAGTGAGAGCTCCAGAGCAAAAAGCTTTCACTTCAATCCACTCCGAGCTTCCCTCTTCCGCTGGAGCCATCTCTAAGACAAAAGCTTGACGTCCAGTAGGGGCCCAAACTTTTTAGCACTATCCTAATATGCCACATCAATTATTGTTGAAACTAACCATTGAACACACTGTCGCCTCAGCATCTGAAGAATTTGATTAAAGTTTTTTTCTTTTTCACATTGACTTTTGCTTATTGACTGAGGCACTTCCAATTTCTGACTTCACCCTCCTGTCCGGCCACATTGCAAAAGACACAGAGCAGTTCTATATTTATCAAGACAAGATGTTGCGATGTTTCATAGTGAAGACAAAGGAGGAAGAAGCTGGTTATTAATAAAACTATTTGCCAAATGAGTCATGTTCTGGGGAGTGTTTGAAGAAATTTCCACTGCTTTGAGCTCTTCTTCAAATTGTGACAGGTTCCTCTCCGGAAAGACATGAGAATGAAATGGCAAATATGAGTTTATAGGCTGAGAAATCTACGTTATGAGATGTGCTGACATTGCAATTGTGTGAAAAAGGCTAAGCTGAAAGACAATAGAGTCTTACAAACATTTAGTAAACATGTTTCCTTCTTTGATGGTGGTGATGTTTTATGTTCTGTGGCGTACCAAAGAGCAAAGTTTACACCTCTGCAGTCTGGCACCAAAGCGGCTGCATGCTGATGAGGGGCAAGGGAAGCAAGCTGTGCCGTTTGATTTTGGTAAAAGCGCCAACAAAACTGCAAAAACACAAAACATGGGCGCGCCTCTTGTCAGCGTTCCCTTCAGAACGAAACCAAAAGATTGAGTTTTCAAAGTTACATGCAACCACAACTGCATTGTCTTTTAAGTGCGGTTGAAGTTCAAAACCTTGCAGCTCCTTCGATTGCGGCAAAGTGAATTGACTACACAAAGAGAGCGGCTTGGCCTACTCTCGGTGGAACTGCCAGACAGGCATGAACAAAAATACTGTATGTTTGCAATAAATAGCAACATCTGATAAATACAGTACAATTGTTATTTTATTTGTGAATTCCTAATGACTTTCCCCAATAGCCTTGCCGTATCATATGCTTTTAATATTACCCCTCAAATAAACAATCAAGCTATTTTTGTTCCTTTTTGCTCCTGCCTTCACATGCCATTGTTCTGTTTAATTCAGCACCAAACAAATAATTCTATTTTCCAGTATGGACTGTCCCTTGTGACTAATTACTACTCGACTCTAGCACTAAGTGATGTTTCACCCCTAGACAATAAAAGGGGACATGCTGCGTTCACACAGTCAAGTAATAACTGGAGCCTGCATCATGGTGGAACCGCTTTGGCCGACAAATCAGCCGGCACGTGAGCCAGTTATTCAGATCACAGTGTATGGAGGTAACCCCCTGCTGCACAGCTTTATAAAGATCTGAGGCAAGAAGAAGACTGGACCGGCTACAGGCCCGGTTTGAGTCCCCTGCGTGGGAGTCATTAGAGATTATCACACTGTAAAATCAGACTCAAATTTACTTTTAAAAAATATAGGAAATCAATTATATTATATAATTAATGGAACAACATGTAAACAGACACTGACACTGTTTACGTGGTGAGTGTAACAAACACTATTGGAGACCATTTTGAACCAGAAAATCACATGCACAGGATCATTTAGAACAATAGTAGTAATTAGTAAAAAACTAGTGGAAAAAAGTCACAATAGTCTGGTGAATGAATATGAGTGAGAGTGAATGGTTGTCTGTCAGTGAGTCAGCTAAATGGTAATACTGTATTTGGTTACTCTATAATAATGTTGTAAGGCAGGTTTTAAAGGCAGAGTTTTCAAAATAACTTGTTAAATTTTACAGTGCAGAGGTAGGAGCAGAGGGGTGTCTCTGGTCTGCAGCTTGATCCGATATCGACTTAAATACAGATCCGTAGAGGTACGCACACATGGAAGGACATGGGGATAGGGGAAGAGCCTCATTAGCACCATCCCAGAGGTGAGGGGCGGGCCGGACTTCACACTGGCCTCTCCATGACTCGTGATGTCATCAAACCGGTCCCATTTCTGACTGAAACGGGTTTGAGGGGATTGAAGCCGGAGCAGGACCTTCTAATCATTAAGCTGTAGCCCACTATAGGTTATAGTGGACAGCCAGTGTGCAGAGCTAATACAGATTTTACTTACTACATCCTTTAGTTCAGCCATCATTTGATCTAAGACCTAAGAAGCAACGACAGCTCTAACGTGCCCAACTTTACAGAGACTCAGGTCATTCTACAAAAGAGGACCCAAAAGTGGCTCACTTGTTTATGCATCCCATGTGAATGAGGGAAAATCTCATTAATTGGGTAAGGGCAGAACGCCACAGCAGTAAAGACAAAGATGAGTTTGTATGTTTAAAACAACTGTCATATATTTTTCAATGAGACTTGAGCCACACGTTTCCCAAAACACAGAGCAGGTGTTATAATCATGCTCATATCTGCTGACACCTGTTGCTCTCAAAGGCAACTTCTGAACGTCCTCTTTAAGTATTTCATCTGTCACTCTCCCTGTCGGCTTTACTTTCTCCATAGCTGTCACTTGTCAGCTTAGAAGGCATTAGAACAGCCAAAACTCAACACGTAGTGACCCACTCCTGCAGGTTAAGAGTGATCCAGCTCTGAAAATGGATTCACACAGAGGAAAAGCTATTCTATTATTCACACCATTTGCCTTTTGCCATGGCCCCTCTTTACACCGCGACAGCACTAATCACAGCTGATGTAACTGCATCTGATTGAGCCGTGCCAACTGTCCCATCTGATACCACGACAGCCTGAGACCCCTCACTCAGCTCCGAGGAGGTCAGGGGGTCGAAAGATGCAGACAGACACACACAAACCGTCCCCAGAGCACAACCAGGTGATGGAGCAGCCGGGCCAGAAGAGAAAATGCACTGTTAGTTAAGAAGAAGAAAGGACAGACATCTGGGTCAAGTCTAATCAATGTGGTGAGTGTCTAGACACATAAGGAGCTGTTTTAGGCTGTTATAAATGCTAAAGACTTAGACTACTATTATACATGCACTCACAAGTGGTGAGACAAGCGTAGCTCTGCTGAAGATTTTCCATTACACACAGTAGGCTTTAAGTACACATGGGTAACTAAAGCCACTAACATCATGAACATGTACTAAATTACTTTTTGATATATCTTGCAAACAGAAAAAAACTAAACAAACAAGCCCAACGTTCACCAAAAACAGAACATTTCTATCTCCGTTTGAACTATTATGGTTAATATATTCATATGTTACCCTTTACAAGGATGCCTTCATTCCGTTGATGAGGTCAAATGTTTTGTGTGATTCAGGCTAAATTAAAATAAAGTTGTCTGTCATCCAATTAAGACTCCCATAATGTGCTTGGAGTCTATGTACAGTGTGTAAACACAATCAGGAGCATGTGCATTGTTTGGAGCTTAGCTCAGATGATGTACTGAGATGTGGCTTTTGTTGTAGCTGTCTCGCGCTTCACCCGCTAATGCGTCACCAGAAGGCAGCTTGGACACATCTTGGCGCATATGTCTTTATCAAACCTGAGATATATTAACATAATTGTCAGATTTTACTGTATCTTGTCTCTTTAACATCATTTTCAGTTGTATTTTTAGATCCGGCGGCACTGCTTGAAATTCAAGACCACTAATTAAATAGACAGAAGAACTCACCATTCCAAATAAAGTGATCCGTCGCAAGGAGAAACTCTAGGAGGATTGTCAAATACGGTATTATCTAAACAAACACAACAAACTGTGCTGAGCTGCCAGAACTAGAGGAAACTGGTCTAGTCATTTCAAATGTCTTATAGTGACCAACCCAGTTCAAAAGAGATATTTACTAACAATCTAGATGTATACATTCAATTAAGTGCATTGTTAATTTTCTACATACCCTACATACAGTAGGTGGTAGTACACTTCTACTGTAACCACAACTGCCCCGGGGCAGGCTGACACATACCGATCGGCAGCCATACCATCACTAAACAGCATTAAAATCATACTGACACATTCATACATTTAGACAAGGTGGGTTAAGTGTCTTGCCCAAGGACACAACAACATTAGAGTGTGATAGTGTTTCCTCACCGGGCTCCTCTGTCCTTAATATGTGTGTGTGTGTGTGTGTGTGTGTGCGCACTCTATAAATATAGTTTGATTGATTGATTGATTGATTATGTGCTGGTTGGAGTATTGAACCGCCATCTTTCTGATTTGTGGATAACCTGCTCTACGAGCCCGAGATACTGTCCCCACCAGAAACTGTTGTCCCATATTGACCAGCCCACTTGTAAAGAGATGATTACTAAAAAAATAAGTTTATGTTCCTAATAAACAGTGACACCGTGGTAACAGAGTTTATAAGTGAATGTGTTTCTTTATGTGTAGGCCAGAGACAGGCTTGGAGCGGCTGAGATAATGACCTACATGATTGATAATCGATGCCCCACTCGCGTCTTGTCTTGCATTTGTGTTCTAGGGTTGTGTTTTAATGTCGCTCCTCAGCTCGCTGACCTCATTAAAAGATCTGGTTACCCTCAAACAGCTTTTTAATTTAGCCTAATGATTTTTTGCATAATAGATCAGATACTCGGTAAGCCCCAGGGAGCGGCTCTTCTCTTCAAGGTGCCTTTATAGTGAGCAGAGGTTTGGGACATTGTTATTGTGCCATATGTGTTTTTGTGTCTTTCCACTTTTTGTCTGCTGAACTTATTTTATGTCTCGGGGCAATTCCTCATTGCTTTTAACGAGTGCATTATGATCACCAATGAACACAGATTTTACAAGATATTCACTTGAAGATTTTCTATTGAGATGCTCATTGTAATCACATTTTTTTTTTTTATGAAATTGGACACAACAGTTGTATGACCTAACAAGAAGTGGTGATTCAGGTTGAAGTAACGAATTTGATCAACTAGATAGTCTATTTTTGTTTTGGAGTTTTTTTTTACGTATGTGCACACATTCAAATGACAAACACAAGGACTACCAGCAACATGGCACTTGGTGAGGCAATGCTGTAGTTAAAAGTAGTTAAAATATACAGTATATATAAAATGAATTAAAGTTATAGACAGATTATATAGAAAGGATGATGGGTGTCTGTCATTAACATTATTATCACTCACAAAATGATGCAGTCTTCATTCAGAACTGCATGCATTTCTCAGTCAAATGTCTAGGGAACTTAGAGTATGCAAGACTCATTGAGCCCTTGTATACACAGTGAATGAACTGTCAAACACAAAGCCCAAGTGATGAATGAAACTCAAGATCAATTTTCTCCAAATATCTTGGGAGGAGATGCCTTCAGTCCATATATAGCAGGGCAGACTATAATCTGTGCCTCTGCCCGTAGTATTGAGACACTCGCACAAACATGCCTCTTTTCCCACAACCACTGCACAGCCCAATCCAAAAACACACACAGCAGTGAGTGTGACAGGCTGCAGGCCTGATCAGCAGTCACCCAGGCCTCTTCGTCTCGACATGATCACTGCCTGTCATTAGTCAGTTAGGCTGTAAATTATTTAACCATGCACATGTTTGGAGCCATCTAAACACAGCCGACACAACGCCATGCAAAGCGCTTTCATGCACCAAGCGATGCACTGACACACTCTCAGAAAATCGGACTCTGGGAATGAATGAATAAGTAAAACGCTGACGGATAAATAAATAAGCGAAACAAACAAAAAACAAGCCGGGGTGGGGTGTGGGGTGTGGGGAGCCTTGAGCAAAGGGAGGGGGATGACGGCGTAATTTAGCTTTCGACTTCAATCCCAGTCAAATTAAAGGGAATCTTAATGCATGTGTCTCTCCCGGCATTGATGTCGTCTCTCTCTGTGATATGGCGCTCAGTCGGTAGATGCAATATGCCTGACAATCTATTCCCAGACTGGCCTTGCTGCCACTCAAACTAAAGCAGAGCGCTACTGAAGCTATTAGACAGGCTCTTTTGGGGAACCATCTGCGGAAAATACACTATCAGCACTCTTTTGTGTATGTTTGCTGGCATGTGCATACTATACTATAAAACAGGCGTGGAGTTGTCATGCGTGTGTGTTAGCATACTTGACAGTGATCCTCTGCTTGTATGCATATGTGGGTGCAGTACCAGAGCTCAAGGGCCTTGTAATTAGCAAGTGCTCGACAAGGCCATTCCCACTACTGAGCATTGTGAGGCCTCGGCAGCTGGAACTTAAGACAACATTGCGCACAAAGTGGGTAAACAGTGTTTGACATGTTTTCAATATGGTTACATTAGAACAAGCTGCGTTTGATTGAAAAGCTAATATTCAAGCCATGCAAATCATCAATCATGGGAAAAGGCCTATTAATTATTCAATAAAACAGTCTAATTCAAGAATCAATGTGGAGAAGCGGAGAAAGGGTTGTGGGGCTCCCAGCAGAGTGAGTAGGAGAGGGAGACAGGGCGGTAATGTAAAGGAATAGGGAATTACCCCTCTCTCTCTCTCTCTCTCTCTCTCGGAGCTGGGGCTCATCCCGTCCCGAGCTGTCAAAAACAACTGCTGCTCACGCGTTTCATCTCGACAAGTTTAAAGACGACTTTGGAAACACTTCATTTTCCTCGCAAAACTCGTTAGCTCTTTGTTCCTCATTAGTTCATCTCCTCTGTCTCAGTTACTCCTCCTCTTTTGTCCCCCTCTACTATATCACCCCTTTTTTCTTCGAAGTCATCGTTATGCCGCTTAAGACCGCCTGGCTCGGCCATTTGAAGTTTGGTATTGTGCCCTCTGATCTAGGGCAATTACAACTGGGCCAAATCTCTTCCTTGGGAATTCATTATTTACGTTCAATTAAACAAATTCATCAGTGGTCTCCTCAGTAGAGTTCGGGGTTGTAAGTGGTCGACCATAACGAAGCCGCGTGGCAGACTGGCTCAATCAGCTCTAATACAAAGAACTGTGGGTTTTTCTCCAGCCAGGCCCCCGGCCCCAGCACCTCAAAGGTGTTTCCACAGGGTTCATTACTCACTGGGGACTTCTAAAGTCCAACAGTACTGCCACTTCAAAGCTCATTAGTATCTATTATTAATAAATTAATATCCAATATATTTCATAGGCCCAGGCTATCGTTAAAAGTTCTGGAGTTAACTTCATTGAGTCCTCATTTGTGTGGCACTATATGAACTTTTTACAGATAATCTGGGCTATGTGGAGCAGCTCTCTCACTTAAAGAGCTGTGAACTTCATGTCCTCTCAAACTCTTAAGGCTCATGAGGTGTGTTTGAGGCGTTTAAAGCTGCCCAACCACACGGCCGCAGCTGGCCGATCTGATAACAACTATGCGGTTTCAACACAGAGAAAGTCAATAAAGAGTGGTGTAAGGGATTTACAGAGCTTTCACTGTAACCATATCTCATTGAAATCTAAAGTACTTTATTTGAATAAGACTGCTTAAAGATCAAAGTGAGCATACAGAAATGTGTTGATTGGCTCTCAGTCAGGAACTATTGTTATTCGGGTTCAGACCAGACAATTATCTCAAATGATCAAAGATGTCAACCTCCAGCTATGGATCTGGAACACAAGAATTTCTGCATCTGTACCATTGTGAGACAGGGGTCATTATCTCTAAGAAACATAACTCTAAATATCTCTAAACAGTTAGTGACCAAAAGATCAGTCAAAGTAGCATCTACTATATGTGTAGAAAACCAAGTACAAAGTTGTATTTAACTACAGTCAAAGGTCAGTCCCCAGAAGCCAGTCTATTTGTTGTTCACCTGGTGGAGTGCATCCCAAATGAACTGCTGAATGGTGCACACTCAACCAGTAGTACACCTAAATGCTAGCCATACAATATTCACAGAACTATATATGTGTTTTTTGATGGAAAGATACCATATGCAAACATTGTGTTTAGCACTAGCATGCAGAATATTAAATATCCTAGACCCCAACTGTGGCACAGACAACCAAACCATGGGCAATTTTACACTTGGTCAACATTATGAGTTTTCTATATTTATATGTATCTTGTTCCAACGGTCTTAGGACCATGGACTTTTCAACTTTCTGTTTTTAACTCTTTGTCTTTTAGAATTCATATGAAATCATGTATTTGAAAATGAAATAAAAAAGGCAATTAAGGCAGTTATTTCTTACCTCAGCTTTGAATTTTTAAAAAAACAAAAACATAAAAAGCTCTAAGATTTGAAAGCATCCAAATTAGTATAACCCAATAATGAATGAATCTTTATTTAGGACATCCTTTTTTTGCAACCTCTGGCCACATGTCTCATTTTTGTAAGTAAAGCATAATTGTGCAACATGAGAAATCCAACTTATAAGTTTCATCATATGTCAGCACACCCACATTAGCTGTTATAAAACACACAACAAGACAAATATGGGGCAAGGAGCACTATAATTGCAATGCATACTTAACCGGAGGGTCAGGACGCGCTGAAGGGTGACAGGACAATTACAATACAACAAGCCCCTGTACAAGCGTGTGTGTGAGTGCAAATGTGACACAAGAAAATGGGATGCACACACAGACATACACAAGATCATGAAACGCAGCACAGAGGGCCCTCTCCGTGCATGTTAAACAATACTCTGACTGTCAACAATCAGGCATAAATTAGCAGCCATGGCCTCTACTGTATTTATTCTGGTAATTACCTCCCAGGAGGGCCCACACACACACACACACACACACACAAGCAGACAACAGCACGACACGACACACTTGCACCACCAGCCCGTCGCCTCCAAGTCTTACAGGGAGGGGTCTTTAGACGCCCTCATCAAGTCTACTATGTCTGTTTATTTGCACAGAATCATATGCCCGCAAGAGGAAGAGTTTCTCACACCTTTGATTGCTAAAAGCTTCATAAAATCAGTGCTGATAAAAGCTAATCAGACTTCCATTTTAGGGGACAGCCACCTCGGAGCGGGACGTTGACGTGTTGATTGACAGTTGTGAGTGTCGTACACATTCGGATATCAGAGTTCAATAAAAGCTGACAAACAGGACAGATAGAGTGAGGGAGAAAGTCAGCGAAGAGGAAAAGGGACTGGGATGCATGCAGTGACAGCCACATGAAATCTCATCTCCATTTTTGACAATGAGGGAACCGTGAGGAGCGCAGAACAGAGGGAGGAATTTAACTGCTTTCATCTTGTCATAATTATCTCCAAGAAGCCACATGAAAGGGAAAATCTGTGTTTTTTGTTTATAAATTAGAGAACAAGGACATTTTGGCTGACAACTTTGATGGCGTTTTCTTCTTCTGTGCATGGTCGAACAGTCCTGGGCTAATGATCCCCTCTTTTCTTAAATCGTTTGGAAAAAAGCACTGATGAAAATTGCAATAAAACTGACACTAAATACAATTTACCAAATGAGTGCTGAGCTGAACTGTCATAATTCAGAGAGCTTCATTATCAGAATTGCTACAATTGTGTGCTCATATCTGTCAAGACCAGCAAGCCAAAAAAGACAATTAATTGATTACCACATATTCAAAAGTTTCTGGTTTAAATTAGAACTGCCCCATGCATGCATTATCCTCTGGACTTTGTCTAACTGGGACTGAACTCAACTCAGTTTTTCTCCCAGCAGTCAGGACTAACAATGATGTTCACAACCATGACTACTACCAAAGCCTTAAGCTCTTTATATATTCTGCTTATTTGTACACACCTTAACTTTCAAGATATTTGTGCATACATTCCAAAATTTGTATTACCAATATAAGCTTAAGTCTTTTTGGCAGAATTTCTGATGGGGTAGAATTATATATACCCACTAACTATCACAATAGTAATATTATCCTGATTCTGGTGCATGTATGAACACATGCCTGGAGAATGTCTAGAATTAATCTCCAAACTTTGGAATAATTATTGGTCAAGACCTGAATGTTGCTCAAATTAATCCATTAATCCACTGTATTCAGAAGACCGTTTTTCTTTTGTTTTATTTTCTTTTTATCTCTGTTGCAGGGACAGGTCTCTTTAAAAGTGACCAAATCAATGGTGAAAAGTTGTGTCACAGTCACATTAGTTCTGCATTTTGAAATATGGATACCCTGAACAAAAGTTTGAGAAACTGCTACGGACAGAGCTTGATGAATGTTGGGGTCAGAGGTGCCAGGCAGGTAGATGTAGAAGAGTTACCAAAGATGCAGTGGACAGGGTTAGATGGAGGAAGAGAATTTGCACTGGTACCCCTGATAATGAACAGCCAAAAGGGAAAGAAGAAGAAGCAGCTCCAGAGGCCGAACCAAAAAGGCTTTCTTTTTTCTTGTTCCGCTGGTGAAATTAGGAAAATAGTCCATAATCCAGATTTGCAAATAGCAACAATTTATTTCAATTCGGTTCTTGTGTAGGCCTTTATCAGAGGCAGCGCTACCATTAGGCAAAAGCAGGCAGCTGCTTAGGGCCCCAATCTTCCAGGGCCCCATAAATGAAGCCTAAAATAAATATATCTTGGTAATTATAAAAAACCTAATCTTGTAAAAAAGCTTTACAAAGTTAAAAGGCCTCGCCAGTTTCCCCTTTTCTCTGTATGGTTAAGCCTTTCGGATTGCTGTGGTCCGACAAATCAATATTATTTTTATTTAGGATTTGTAAAAAAAAAGGAAAATGTGCTAAATAAAGTGGCCCCTCTGCCCATGCTCGCCTTGAGCCCCCAAATCGCTAAATCCGCCACTGGCCTTTATGATACATTGAACCACAACACCTGAAATAACACAACAAGATGAACAAAAGCATCTGGGAGTGGTGTAGATTTTTAAAAATTCTTGAAAACCTGTGTCCTTGAAGCAGACAGAAATGTGTTGTGACTGGCCTGAGTGTTAGTGGGTGCAGCAGCTTCTCTCTCTCAAGCTCAAACTTCATTAAGTAGAGCTGGGGTCATTTCTATGATCCATGTAGTTGGGCTTTCATGAGCGGATCAACAAATGGAGACTGAAACCAGCGGCAACAGCGATCAATAGCTCTCTTTGAGACGCACAAGTGCACTCTGGGTATCCATCAATCTCCAGCCTCAGACAGAAAGTTAACCACAAAGTGAGAATAACAACTGCTTGGGTTAGTTGGCACCTCTGGCCAACAAAAGTAAATTTGCGCTTGTAACATGTTGGACACATACATCAAACTGTGGGATAAAGGCACAGAATAAATCACAATCAATGTACTTTCTGGATCAATGCTGCAATCTTTGTATAAAAAATAATAAACATAAAAATACAGACTGCAATAAAATAAAAGTTAGTTTATTTGTGAAGGAGCAGTGAGTAGAAGGTTGGGTGTTCAAGGTCCTCTTCTTTATTTGAGGACACACCCCAGTCATTTGTAATAATAAAATAATAACTGGACCATGACTTTATTTAATCAAGACATCATTTAATTAAGATTGCCTATTAATTTGTTTGGTTATCTGTCTAACAATCCAACAAACCAACAAGTCATCATTGTTATGGTCCATGTATGTATGTGCTCAGAATAAGGCAATAGTCTAGCGCCAATACAAACTTCTCCACTCTGCCCTGTTGGCCAATAGTGGGGCCATAGCTAATGGGCACACCAAAGAAGCACTTCATAAAACTGCCCATCATTGATCACGTAAATCCCGAACAAACAATCCTTGTTTTGGCGTGGTTACCGTCGCTAATGCTGTGAACTCTGTTTTTTTCTCACACAGCCCAGGCGTTGTTGGAGCAGCAATCAGCAGCTGCGAAATGTGGCCGAAAGGATATGAAGCTGAGCCAAAACATGCACAAGGCCGACCAAATCTAATTAATGTTTATTAAGAGTTAATACGGGGAAATCATGTTTATTTCTGCCACTGTGATCTTAAAGGCTACAAGCGTTAATCAGCCTATATTTGTAGGCATTTGTGGCGCTTTGCAATGTGCTTACAAGGACACACCATATGTTCATGCACTCTGCACATTAGGCAGCAAAATGTCTGGTCATCCATCACTGCCTCATTAGAGCTGGGAGAAAACCACAGTCTGGGAGCCATATTGCTGCAACATATTGTAGGAATACCATCACACACACACACACTGACAGGCCCTTATATGTTTTTGCACAGAGGTTTAAGGTAACATCCACTATCTGCTATTCTGAGCATACGACATGTCAGGAGCATCCTGGCTAGCCATCTGTGGGACCCCCTGACCTTTGACCTAGAAGTCAAGTCATCTCGGGTAAAGCTTTTGTTTCAGAAAGATGTGTTTGTCTTATTTTTAAAAAGACAAAACTGGATTAGAAAGTCTCGGAATAGACTTCTTCTGGACAACTGCTAAAATGGTTTTCAGTCGGTGATATTGAGTAAACCCGAATACAAAACAACTATGCTATACAACAAGGAAAAGTTGTCTGAGAAAATTAGTCCAACAAGCAGCTTTACGTCTGTGAGGAAAGGCTCAAGGTTTGCTTCTCCACTTTGTGGTCATACACATTTTGTTTCTCCATTACCTCCTTGCTGCCTTTCTCTTTTCACCTTAATTGCAGTTTACAGGGTAAGGGTAATCACTTGTGAAACAGGGCGTGTTATTTTCTTGCCCAAAGTGTGAATCCTAAGCAGGCCAATCGGCGGCTTTATTGCTCCCTCTCTGCGCTGGCTGAATCTTAATGGCTGGATGGAGAGAAGAGTGCAGGCAGCGGGGAGAGAGAGAGGCTGACAGCGGGGCTTGACATGGGCATTAAATCATGCCCCGAGGAATCCTCCATCCACAGGCTCCTGACAGCAGCGCTGTCATCACGGCCAGGCCACTTCCTATGCCTCTTGACAACACTGGAGCAGAATTAGTCAGAGCATCAGATGTAAATTGGCGCTGTTCAAGGATGATAATGAGCACCAAGATACATGTCGGTGTCACTGACGGGACGCCATCATGATTGGCTGTCCCTCACACCGCGCTCCATTAGGTCTAATGGTATTCAGGCCAGGTATGGGCGGGAGAAGAGGGGGACTAGCAATGGACAGGGAGAAAGTTTTCTGTTGTGATCAGTTTGTTCTATTTGGTGTCTGCGCATGTTGCTTTTCTGGAGGACCCTGTGGCCAGAGAAGTGGACGTTTACTCTGAGCAGAAGCAGCTACAACACTCATCTGTCCACTAAGTGACACTGTCTTCTCTATACACTCAGACATATGGCATCATCTGTCAAACATATTGAAAATTCAGGCACCGTTTAGTCTGAAACACAGCCAATCAGATGTGTTCTATTGTTTGGTATAAATATGCCATAGACAATAAATCTCCTGTCCAACAATGCAACTGGTTTTATCCCTGTCTGAACCTGTGTATTGCACACATACACCAAGTCACTTCCAAACAAATTCTGGTAAAACTCCTGGCTTCCTCCCTACTTTCCCATCCCCTGTGTGAGCAGTATGAATGCATGCAGTGTGTACAGCTTGCTAACATAATGCAGTAATAGTTGCCAGTGTGCCATTTTCCCTGCCCATGCAGAGGATGAGCCAGCCTGCGCCTGCCCCAGATGCATACATTTCCCATAATGAGGCAGGTGGCCTCGACAGACGCTCGGTCGTGTGGGTGACACCGTGTACACCGGCTCTGGGCATCTGACTGACAGACAGTGCCAGTCCTCTTCCTCCTGTACGAGCTCCCTCTCTCACTACAATGTTCCCTCTCCTTCTCACTGCCTCTCCCTTGTTCAGATTCTGTTTCGGAGTTTGTGCAAATGGTTGTGTTTTTGTGTGTGTATTGTGAGGCTTTGTTTCATTGTAAGGTTTGGGTAAATTCCGATGCTCGCCTGCAATTTCAAATGAAGATAGCTGAAGGTCATTAATTGAACTGCTGCTGTAAAGGGGTAAAACTCACTGTAATTAAGAATGAATAAATAATTGATTATGTATATTTTCTTGTAATTGGCTCCTCGTTACCCTTCTACATAAGAAATGCTAATTATTCCTAGGAGTTAATTATCATTTCACTCTGAAGTTTCCGCTAGATCCAAAGAGACATCCACGATAAAGTACAAACATCCAATCATTGCCATTTCATTAGAACCCAAGGTCAAGCCCCCTGCTTTCAAAAAACTGTCTAAAAAGGAGGAGTGGTCAGAAACCATAATCTTACCAAATGCCCCGCCAGCCACCTAATTGAAAGTATTTAACAAACTAGCATAGGAAGTGGTAAATGGCAAGGATTAAGCCAGAGGCTCTTAGCAAGAGGATCTATTAGCAAGGATTCCCCAAGGTCTAACTAAAGACTCAAGAATCTTGATGTCGGTCTTTCCTTGAAAAGTGTGGTTGCCAGACAATTTCTGAAACTGGTTCTGGCAAGACGAAAGGAAACTATTAAGTATTTAGCTTTGTATATGTAATGATATCAAAAAAGTATTTCCTCACTGCAGCTTCAAGCATCAAGAAGTCTATAAACAATCCATGTCAAATAAACCTAGATAAAACAAATCTACAAAGTAGGCGAATTTCAACAGGTTTGGTGTAGTATATATAAAGGACCTTGCAAAAAGTAAACAAATAAAACATCTTTTTACATTGTAGACACTGTAAGGCATATGTACGGCCAGCTGAGTTCACGTTTTTACAAGATTCTATCATGTTTTTTCAAGTTTCTACGGGATATTAATTTATCATGAAATTATTTGATACACAATTGTGTTTTAAAAACATACTATCACGTTATAACAAGATCTCCTTATAACAAGATCTCGTTACAACAAGATCTCGATATAGCAGGATCTCATTATAACAAGACCTCGTTATAACAAGATCTCGTTATAACAAGATCACGTTATAACAATGATCATGTTTTTACATTTACATTTACATTTACAAAACGTGATCATGTAAAACGGTGATTAATTAATTAATTAATTACCACACAGTTGCCAGTACTACGCTGCTGTATATATGCTTCCCCGTCATTACCTTATTTATATGTTTTTGTGTGTGTGTATATATATATATATATATATATATTTATATTTATCTTCATATATATTTTTTTTTTAATTGGGTTCGGCTCATTCCCAAAATGCTGGTAGCACAAAATCTGTGTCTTTATAGCAATGAAAGACAGATTAAGTGGAAGTTGCTGGCTCAGTGAGAACAGAGGCAGAGCAGCCTTGTGTGTCAGCCTTCCTAATGGAGTGTTAATGTCCAGCAGCGAACAAAGACCCGAGACTGCTCCTCTTCACACCACCTTACAGGACCCCTTCTGTCTGTCTATCTTACTGACTGAGGTGTCCTCTGACTTGCCTGAATTAATTTCCAACAACAGGCCAGGCCTAGGGCAGCTGTGTCAGCATTTCATCAGCATGGTGAGTACTGCTGATTTTAGTAGTCTGGTCTATTGGCCCGTGTGGCAGTCCTGTCAAAGAAGTAGAAGGTAGAGATGCTCTTGTGCCCAGCTTACAAAAGCCCCTGTGATCAGCTGCCTCTGTGGAATAGCTTTCAGTGCACTCAAAAGCTTAGAAATGTGCACTTTGGCAATGTCAAAATTTGCTGAGATATTACTAAGATACAGAAATAGATTCTGTCCTCATTTGAGATAGTTTGATTTGTTTTAGTCCAAATGAATGGAAAACTGTTGTATGAACAATGGCCTATGGGTAAAGAAACCTCAACAGTGAACATATTGGGTTTTAATTCGCCACAGATTCAAACTTGTTTATTTGCTGTTTAATAATTGAATTCAAATCTATGTTCATTACAAAATACACATCTACAGTACATCGTATTGTACACAGAATATTTCCTTTGTTTTGTTTTTGGATTTGTTGTTTCGTCTTTGAATGCCTCCTCCCCAGTGTCCTCCCGCTGCTTTCTGCATGTTTAATGTATCAGTCATTCAGGTGGGGAGTGACTGCTATGGCAATGTCTTTTAGAAGGGAAGAACTCGTTGTTTTCCAACTCCGGCGCCAGGTGTAAGTGAAATTGACAGGCCTTTCGATACACGCTGGAAATATGTTATTGCATGAGACATCTTTTATTCTCCAGAACTTTACATCACACACCATCTTGGCCGAATGCTCTGATCAGGGTCCCTCTGAGTTAAAGGGGAGGGCTGCACCACTATATGAGCTAGTGTTAAATAAATAATTCCAAAGACAAATCGATTAAAACTGCTATATAGTCAAACTTTACTGTTGAAAACTCAAGCAAAAAGTTGTATAGAGTTGTATGATAAAAGTATTATGTTAGCCGCTGCATGCATGTTGAGTTCATAGTTCACACTCAGAGGGAAGCAACAAGGTTTGCATAATTTATTATAGTGTTTGAAATTTGGTATAAAAAAAAAAAACCTACGAGAATGGCACATGAGCAAAACACGACAAGAATAATGAGAAAATACGCAGCATAGAAGGGTCAAAAGGACAGGCCAAAAACAAGTAGAAATCTGTAAAGAACCTTGTATTGCACTAATTTATATGTTTCGTGCTGCTTCACACCACAATCTGATGGTTTATTCTTCCAAGTATGGACATCTATCATTCACCATTCAATAAAAGGAGGTTTAATTCCAGAAACGATGTATTTAGATAGCCGGTATTGTTATTCTGCCTAAAGAACAAGTCAAGGGTCACAATCCAGTGTACTCTTTCTGCCAGTTCAAAAGCTGGACATATGGATAAGGCTGCATATGGAAGAAAGTTATTGTGTCTAAAACAAGTATCAAATGGAGACAAAGGCAATACACACATTTTCTTTCAAGTTCAGCTGAATAGATACATAGTTGGGAGAAGCTACTATTGCTTTTAGGTTGTTACTCCCTGATCCTAAAGTCACTGAAGCAGGCACAGAATGAGAGGGTAGTAACCTGGAGCACTGGCAGCAGCACTACAGGTACCAGTAATGTTTGAACATCATCCACTAATGTGATGCAGGCTTCTGCCCGAGGTAAGTCTCTGTTGGAAGGTTTCAGAGCTCTTCCGGATGTGCCCTGGCTCAATGGCCTTGTTAGATGTGCTCTTTCTGGCATGGACAGTCTGACTGTATCTTGGACCAGTTTGTTACATTTGACTATAGGCCACAATGTTTGAACCTGGTGCAGCCTGGCTCTGTCCAAGACCTTGGTTTGTCACACATACAAACCTCTCATTCCCTCCCCTTCATCCTTCTGTTGGAGCATGCACAAGCATTGAGGGAGTGCCAAACTGGGCTGAGCCCGAGATGCTGATACAGTAGAAACCTTCGCTATCCCTTTAATGAGTACATACCCATACACACACCGCTTGGCTATTAGAACAGGACGAAAACTATTTGAAAGTGAATTTTAGATTTCCGGTGGTGGAGCTGTGGCTGGGAGTGGCAGCTGAGCTCACACCTTGTACACCTCAGTGTTTCGGCACACAGCATGGATGATCAAAAGAGGCCAACGGCTGCCGACCATTATGCCAATGACACTTTGAGTAAGAGTCCGGAGAGCGCAGCGACATGACAGCCATTAGGGATTGAAAGTGGGACTTTAAAGGAGGGCTGAAGGATAACTGTCAGTGCAAAATCAAAGCAGAAAAGTGAAATCTTCATAATGTATTGCTCTGGAAATTTCCTGTTCAGGCTGTCGCTCTCTACCATAGGCTCAAAAGTATCCCATACACAGCTAGGCCATTCAAGTCCCCAAAAAACATGAAACAGCCAGGAACAAAGAGCTGATGAGAGGAGTTCAGAGGCTGGCTCTCTGTAAATGAAAGCGAACAGCAGTGCAGCCCATTGTGCGGGTGGCACACACACATCATTAAGGACTGGACTGGGTGACAGAGGACTTCTAACTCACAACTCCAACCTGCACCTCTGCTTCCTCCAGCTTACATCCAGCTGACAATTGTGATTGAACCAGTATGGCAGCGAAATTAGAACTAATGGATCACACTCTGCAGTAGTTTACAAAAGGACTCAAACTTTTTCAAAAGTGCCAGCAGATGCTCTGTCCCTATGAGCCCAATATAAGGCTTCACATGTTTCAAATTACTACAATACTTGACAATCAATAATTGAGTCCAGACATACTCATTGTCTTCCAATTCCTGTTCAGTCATTGTTAAAATGGACAAAACAGAGGGCGTCTTTATACGTAGCTTCAGCTCGTTCAGAGCCAGAATCAAGGCCTGTTGTTGGCACTGACCAAACACTCTGCTGCTCTCTCAGCTTGGCAGAAAACTGCCTCTAATGTGTCTCTCTGTCGCATAATCAAGGATTTCACACTAAATCTTTGATCTGGGAGAACCCTCTCTGATGGGAGAACCCTCCAACTGCTACCACACACCCTTCTTCCAGCTCTGATCTTCCTCCAATTAATGATGTCAAATGAGTGTGTTTACAGGCTCATTAGATTACTGCTGCAGAAGTAGAGCACCGCCCCGCACCATCACACACACATGCCGACGTGGAAGCCCAGACCAACACTGCCTGTCTTGACATAGCCCTTGGAGAGAAGCCTGATGGCAAAGCACCAAAGTACTTTTGCCACCACAGTTAGAGCTGAGGCTCAGTGTGGCGTAGGCGCACCCTGATGGCAAGGTTGTACATAGACACCAACACAACCAAAAATGTCCAACCCTGCTGGACCAGTTTGGAGGCTGTTCAGGGAAGATTTAGTGGCCAATCCTATACCCTGAAGAGTTTCAAAAGCCCAGAGACATGAGCTGAGGCCAAGGCTACAGGGCAAATTGACAGGTGTAAGTCTTCAAACAGTTTGGCAGGACTTATTTAACACATGTACTAAACCTCAGAGTTTCTGACCAGGGCAGTGGTCCTGGGGCTTTGAAACAAAATTCCATTTTGATATTACAAATAATAATAATTCAGCTAAATTCAAAACTGTATATAAATGTAGGCTGATTACATTAGTTGAGCACTTAGCATTGTTTCCAGATCTGTACATACTGTACAACTGATGTTAGTATAAGGAAAAAGATGATCAAAGGTAAGCAGTTAAATCAGGGATCTATTCATGTTTCATTCATTACATTTATAAATCACTTCACAACAGCACGTATCCATACAGAGCAGCGTGGCATCTTTAAAGAGACACCATGCAGGCAGGACTCATATATAACTCCACTGCCCCCTACTGGGCTGGAGGTCAGGCTCACACCCCCACATGAGAGCGCCACAGGGCCTCGGCTCGCTCACCTTAGCTCTCGCTGAAAGGGGGCTAGCTCAGGCCCTTTTCTCTTCTACCAGTGGTAATTATGACACTAATGAGAAGAGTGTGAATCAGAGGGTAACACGCGGACAGGAAGACGGCTTTGACATGCCGCTTCAATTACAGAACAGCCTGTCTTCCTACAGCCAGAGACGAAAGGGTTTTTTGTGAGGAGTTAGGAGGATGAGAGGGGAGACTGAGGTGAGGGGGGCAGATACGCCCTCTGTAATTCATATTTAATATCTGTGTGTTTTGCTGCACCTAGCATAGGCCAGTGCTGACGTAAGTACCTACTTAATTAGGCCTGATTGTTAATGCATGAAATTCACAGCGGTATATCCCATTAGAGGAATGCACAAATGCACCAAAATAAATCACTATCAGATGAGAAAGTCTATGCACTGACAAAAAGGAGTTTTACAGTCCTTCAAAGCGAGTAACTGGATGTGTATACATAACTGTACAAATATGATAGTATTATTTTACATTTTAATCTCACCAAGTCTCATGATAAAATGCATTGATTTGCTGCTGTGTGATGAAGGTTAATTAGCTGCTATTAACAACCAATAATTGCTGGGTTGCAACCACGTGACCCAAAACCAGATGGGGCCAGGAAGTGCTAAATGCCGGTTCATAACACTGCGTGATGGATAAGAAAATGTCTCAAAAACATTATATGGACCTGCACAGAGGAGTTATTTACAAAAGATCTCTAAATGCATGACCCGTATTCACAGAGAGGGATTTAATCACAATTTGCAACTTTTACTCTGCATTTAGGCAATTGATATCAAACTATTCAATCCTCCAGACCTGCTACTAAGTTGGGTCGCAAGAGGCTCTGAACAGTTGTTATTTGATATAAACTGGAATGATATAGTAATGAATGCAGCTAATGCTAACATAACTGAAATATATATATACAGCTGTATTAAAATAATAGCAGTTAATCTGTAAAGCCCAAAATACTTCAGATAACATATATTTCCAAATTCTGAAAGCTGTTGTTCACTAATGTGTCTCACTGAATCAGAGCCATAGTGTCACAGTGTCTAATGCTGTTTGGATAGCAAGCTAATATTACCACGTCAGGGTAATGATGTTTTGTATTCATAGTTTATTACACTATACACATTTTTTAACACTCAATCTCACGTTATATAATTGTGGCATTTTCAACCCCAGCATTCTTTTATGTCTCTGCTCCCATAGACTTTAAATGGAGAATAATAATCCTTGTCTGGTGCCGTTTTTCTGTGAGTTTTGTAAAATTGTAGCTATTATCGATATAAATAATACGCTTTTATTTTTGTCCTGATTCGATTGGTTATGACAGCCATAAACCACACAGAAATTGGGCATTTAGATAGCGTTTATCATTGAGCGTCTACTTCCTGAACCCCATCTCCTTTTTTCCGTGGCACTGGCTGCTACCCAGCAATATGTACATACTACAGTGTATATTTTGTATGTAACTGTAAGGAGTAAATACATCAACCTTTGGATTGTAATAAGAATATAAATCCATTTTTGGTTTAGTTTCTGGCTCAATACATAGAACATTCATCTCATTCATCTGAGTCCAGGAGTAGGCACATTACACATGGCTGATGCCTTGGCAGACTTTCCCCACATGCTTCAGTTACTGTATGTATACAACTAATTATACAGTCCATAACTTTTACAAAATATTATCAACGACCAATAAAGTACAGGTGCCAGTTATTTACAAATCTTACTGTTTTTGATTAGCTTTAATATTGAAGTGTACACAATAAATATTCTATTTGATCTATTTGACCACACCACTGGGCCGTTCCTAATGTAGAGGACACATTTCTTTAGCAGTCTATAACTACAGAAAGCATTTCTTGACAAGGTGTGACTGTGAGCCATACTGACCTTGGCTGGAGTGACATAACCTGTAGCGGAGAGTGCTGCCTCAGCATGTTGAACTGTTAACAGTCACTCAAAACATCACAAAGCCTCCTGAGCCCTGAGGAAAACACTGAACACACAGCCCTGTCCCCCTTCACCCAGACACTGACACACCGGCACACTGTGCATTACTATTCTATTGTGGTTTAGCAGCAATGCCTAGCGCTCCCACTGGGAATTCAATAAGCAGCAAAATCACAGCATTTTTCACACACACAAATCTACAATTTTCTCCTTTATTGCTGACTTCCATGTTTTTTTCTAAATCTTTCCCGGCCTGTTAGCTGAAAAAGAAGAGAAATCTAACTGGTGGTGGCGAGATTCCTTCCAGACTTGGATCATATTAGGCCCATTACGGCAAAGGCATTTCTCTCTAAGGCATTTTCTGTTGTATGTTTTAGCTCGGGCATCTTTTTTCCTATCCTCTGGTCCTCTCTTATCTCGTTACACACTCTTCAGGCTTTGTGGTTAAATTATGTATTAAGGTCAATGTCAAAACATGGAAGATGTGTAATCTGCAGGGAGTTTCCTTTTATTCATTATTACAGTGAAGGCTGAGCACAACTGTCAGCCAGCCACGGTTCGG
>JAVQKC010151807.1:0-10839 GCA_036025475.1 Philypnodon macrostomus | reverse complement strand
AATCTTTGCCGATCTCCTCATTTGTGGATTTTAATATTTACCGTTTCCAGTGGGGTGGCAAGGCCTTATTTGGAGGTGGCAATTGCCACCCCTGCCACCCCTTTGGCTCCGCCACTGATTGGGAACTGATCGGGCAGTGTGTGTAAAAGGGCTCACTCTGATTGGACGAGATGCTAATTAGAAAAGTGCACTGACCCAAAATAATGCTCAGTGTGGGGCACAATGCATTCTTTGTGTTTCCTTTTCATGTTATTCAGACATTGATTGGACGGTGCAAAAACAAGGCCTTCTAGCTCCCTGTGTTCTCATCTCGTGTAAGCACAAACAACTCCTCCTCCCAGTCAGTTCATTTTCCATTACTCTTGCTGACCGGCGGTATGGTTTCTCCAAAATTGATTGGGCTTCATGCAATGTATTTATTCACTGTTATGTCTATTGAATTGCATGTAAAACTAGTTTGATTGTATGTTCTTGCTTTGATTCATTGGAACCCACTCAAAATATACAAGACTCACGTGCTTTGTATAAAAATGTGTTTTGCAGCACAGTTGGTTTTGTAACCATTGTCCTATAAAGATAAACTCAGACCAGACAGCCTAGCTTGGTCTTATTGCTTACTGTGAACACCTCACTTCAAGACTGTTGTGTTTTTGATTAACTGCATCTAAAAAGAAACAGTAAATCAATTTGGGTTAAACCTTTAGGAGTGATATTTCTCTTCCTGTGTCGGGAATAAGCACAGTGTTCTTTCCGAACCTTTATCAGATACATGTAGCAAAAGGCTTTTACCAGCAGAAGCAGTCAGATGGGATTCCCACACTCAACCTCCACTGTTTCTACACATGTTTTGTTTTTGCTGATTCAGTTGACTCGCTTCAAAATGTCGTTTATATTTTTAGTTTTTATATTAGAACCGATTTGCACGATGTGTTTTCCTGTTCTTCTTGTGTAAACAGCTACAGTTTAATAGCTATGGTATAAATGCCACTTTAGCTCTGACACTTTAGCCGTAGACCAGTCCAAACCACAGCAATCTCTTTTTGATCCACTTTGCTTCCTTTTGGGTATAGAATAACAACTGTCCCAGCTGCCAAATTGTAATGTTGACAAACAACGAGAGCATTATTGACCAAATCTTGTGTCATGGGCCAAAATATTTTTACTTCTTACAAGTCTATATTAAAAAGAATGTCTATTATATTTTACTGAAGGATGATAGAACTGTGCCAAAAATACATGTGCATTTCTCTTTTATCTGCCCTTCCCATCATACGTCTGTATTGCTCATGGGCTTTCGTGTGGCAGCCTGTCTTGCTTTACAGGTTTAGCACACACATGCGCTCACACATGAACCCTGACAGACATATATGTGCTGTGCCTAGATTTTTCTGTTTTACAAAAGATGCACATCCTCTTGTATTCAGCTTAGACCAGGATTTGACACCAAGCTTTTTTCTACAGCATCATAATCATACCAACAATATTATGAGAATAGCTGAGGTTTTTGACATGGTGCGGTCTGTTCAGACGCCTTTAAGGCGCTTGGCTATGCGTGGGGTGTATGGGATTGCCTGGCTTTGTACACAAGTGACAAAAGGCTAGTTTAAGCATGCAAGAACACACCAATCCCAAACAAAGAGCTCAAAGGCATGTGCGAATGGATTGAGGTGAAGTCAGGATAATGTTGAAAATATAGACATCAGCCAAGTGCCAAGAGTAAACATTCAAAACACAGTAAATTATGTTGCTCAAGTTTCTTTACTTAAGAATGACATAGGAATGTCCAGTATACTAAAAATAAATAAGATATTACATCAAAATCATTCTGATTCAGTCCTCAGTTTAATCCGGTTTAGTCATGGTTTAGGCTGAAGGTTTTGATTTACAGTACAAGTAAAAAAGTCTGTGTAAATTAATACATTTATCAGAAGTTACTGTGTCAAAAAGGAGACCTATATTGTTTGAAAATCCACGTAGTTAGTCATTACATATCACATAATCTTCTCACATTGGATGGCTCATTTACAAACCTAAGCCCACATCTATGCATGTTGTTTAGTATGGTATATTGTTTGTATAACTATGTTGCTGTTAGGTTGCTCTCAAAACTGTTTAGACGTTGAATATACAAGCCGATCTTCCAGCTGCAGCAACACATCAGAAAGGTTTATGACATCTGGGATGAATCAGCATCTAAATAACTGCTCCTCAGTGCAGCCAGTGAGATATCAGATACAGTAATCCTGCTACATAACAAAAATAAGACATGTTTGCAGATATTATTATTATTTTTTTACGTCTGTGCTCAACACATGTTCTTCAGACATTATGGACTTATCTGGTTGTTTACAGAAAGGTAATGGAAGATGAGGTAAACAACTGGACATTAGTAACAGGACATTTTTATTTATCCAGAGCTCTTTTTTGTTCTATTTTGGCTCATTACACTATGCAGTTTATGGCTATGTCAGTTTTAACCAATTGGAGCCCAAGACATTGCACAGATGTGGTCAGAGTTTTGTGTCACAAGCTAATGGGCAATAGTTGTTTTTCTGGAGACTTTGGGAGCTGATATATTCACCATCCCAGCCCACCTCTTTATTTATAAATGTTTATAAATTCAACAAATCTGATATAAAAACAAAAATATAATCTGTTTCCAATCATGATGAATTTATGTACGTTTACAGAAAGCGTGTGGACAAAGGTAACATTAGAACCATGGAACATGAATTTCCTTTTCTCAGTACATGTGTGTATTCTACACCCTAGTACATGCAGTATTGTTATGTTGGATGTCAGAGGCAGCTCCTTATCCACACACTTACACAACTACTAAGTTTTCACCAAAGAAAGGTCAGTGTAGGTGCAGCAGGGAGGGAAGACTGCATTGTACAGCCTCATACATAGAGAAACAAGTCTATTATGAAGTCGACTTGACACATTCCTGATCAGATTTTATGGCCTGGGTTGATCAAATGTCAAATGTATGTTGACATAGTTGGCTACACAATGCTTCTTTAAGAGGTAGACTTACATGCGGGTTTAATAATGTATTGAAAATGACGTTTCAAATAATCTTGTTAAAGTGCCACATTCCCTTCTTGACGAAAGCCATTTATCCAGGGATGGGACTGGTACAATTACTACATTTGCTTTTTGCCCTTTGTGGTTGGCTAGAGTAGAAAATAGTTGGTCAGTCACCATACAAACAGGCCTTATGCAATTTGTAAGCAATGTGCTACAGATATCTCTAAACTGATGAAAAAGCTGCTCATCTAGTTTTGGCAACGTCATGCTTGCACAAGTAGAGAGCTAGCCTTTTCACTCATTTGTACGTGGGTGTCACCAGCTACTCGGACAATACTTTTCTTAGTGCCTGCCGGCCTCACGTGTCTCTTGGAAGCTTAGGGTTGTCACAGTCCATGCATCTATTGTGATAGATTTACTTTCAACGGAGGCCAGAAATGTACATTTTTGAATACACTTTTATCATTGATAGAGCCGTCATTTTGTAAATACTTCACTGGCATTACTGTACTTCCTGTGGTCTACTTAAACCACACAGCAGTCTTCATATTTGGCATTGCATATTAATATGACATCAAACACAGTGTCGGAATAAATTATCAACTAAATCAATTGCACTTCATTTTGTAAGTCTATAAAGTTATAGTTACCGCTGTCATTAGAATCTCTCTGAGTGGAGTCTGCATGTCCTCCCCATCTAACTGTAGGTTCTCCCCATATTCCAGCTTCCTCCCAATATACATACCCATTCATGTGCTAAAATAATTGGTCCTATAGTTTAGGAACGTCAGGGTATGTGGTTGTCTGTCTGCGTGGGTCTCTGTGTCAACATTGCGACTAGTTGGCCATTTTTTAGGATGTACTCTGTCCAAGGCCCATAGTTGCTGACAAATGCTCATTTCATCTAAGTAGTAAGTAAACGAAGAAGAATAAAACTTGAAGCCAGTGTCCAGTGTTGATATTGATAGATAGATTGTGCACACTTCCCACCTGTCTGCTGTTACGACAGACATCCTTTATATCTGACTGGTTCGGGCTCAATCAATCCAGAAAAAAGAGTTGGAAATCACAGTTGCTTCACTTCACTGCCTTTTACCACTCCAGATGCCACACTACTGGATAACCTCTGTTGTAAACCCTAACTTAATGCTGTCCTTTGATTGTCAGTTGTGTATTTGGTTGTGTGAGATTGTAGTGGCCCCCTTAGGAGTGTGTAATCTGGTTCTGAAGTTGTTGTGTCAGCACAGCGGTGGGAGTGAAGGAGGTCTGATGGATTAAACCCTTATCCCCACTCATCCACTGCCGTGCGGTTTCCTCTGGACGCTGCAGTCACTGATAGATTACCAGAAGACCAGGGACGAAATGGAGAAAATACAGCTAAAAGAAAGGAAGATTCTGGGTGTCAGGGTAGATTGAAAATGTCCAGATAAAAGAGTGAAGTGAGTGATATCACTGTCTTCCAAATTTGCTCATGTATTGAAAACTGCATTTGATTCATTCTTTAGAGCCACTGGGGCAACCTTTGAGGCAGTGGGCAATGGCCGTGCAGTGCTCAGGAACCTTTTTTTTACCAGAACTGGATATAGGATCCTGAAATCAAACATTTATACAGTAACAGTATATACCATTGGCAATATTATGACCCAAATTCAATACAATATTTTGATTATAAAATGTAATGAAGATTTATATTTCTCACCAAACACACATTAATAGCTTGTTTTGCTTTGTCCACTCGTTTGTGAGCAGCTGTAGGAACAGGATATAATTAATGGCTCCTCTCTTTGGGGCTCTTTGAATGTCTCTAAATGTTTCCAAAATGTAAATGTTAGGTCATGGTTAGGGTGCTGGATTAGGGTGAAGGTTCATAGAAAAGATGATCCAGGAACAACAACTACGATGTTGACCCTGGAACATCATCAACACGGGGACATCAGATTAACCAGATTTACCTATAAGTGGCATCATAGTGTGCATTGTTGCTACCACCATTTAACAACATATCTGATTGGAGAAGAAAAGGTGTTTGTGAGTGAGTCAAAATGGGAGCTCCACAAAATAGACATAAAAAAGCATAATATAGGACCTTTAAGTTAACTTGAGTATTGGGTCTGTGTTACTAGATTTTGTGGCAAAGTAGGTAGTTTACTTGCACTCAGAAGGTTCATGTGAGTAGCAGTACTTAAATAGTACATATTGTATATACATGACCAAAGTATGGAGAAGTGAAATTAGTTTTCAAAATAATTAATTCAATATTAACAAATAAAGAAACAGTACTAATCTTTACCCTATTGAATACATCAAAACATGTATTCTACCAGTGCCAGTGATATTTCATAAAACATTGGGGTCTGGGGTTGAGTGGCATCAGCAGGAGCCATCAGTGAAAGAAAACAGCACCACCTGCAGAAAGTCAGCCACCATGAACTCTCCGTCTGTTTATATGAGCAGTCAACAGCTTAGCCCCTCATACAAGAATGGGAAATATCCTGACACACCAGTTCAACTCACACACCTCAGCTGTCAGGGTACCTAAAACTTCCAAAATGGTCTAATTTTGTGGTATTTATTCTCTATTTTCACCACCAATGTGGGTTAAGTGTCTTGCCTAGGGACAGTATGACCCTCGGGCCACCCCATTGGTGTTACATTAAAGTCTGCAGAAGATTACACAACATAAAGCAGATGGGCTACTGCAGCAGAAGGCCAGACAAAGTGCCACTTTATTAGATACAAAGTCTTCCTAATAAAGTGTATATAATAAGTTTGGGTTTTCTGGGGCCAGGTGACAAAGTGCATTTATATCTTCATTTATAATATCTCTCTATAGCAGGGGTGGGCAAACTGCGGCCCTTGGAGCTTTTTTATCTGGCCTTCCGAGCATTTTCTATAGTAAAATATTGACATTGTGTCACATTGTTATACCCTGCAGTAACACTTCATTTCCCCCTTAATTGAATTAGTCTTTTCTCAACATGCTATTGAGTCGTGGTGATTCCAACAGAGAGTGCTGGATTAACACCATGAGCCTTTCTGAACCTGATTATTGTCTGTGTATTGTTTACTATGCACTGAGATCAGCAACAATGGGTCAAAGAAAAGGAGCGTTGACTGTGAAATGTCAGAAGGCTTTATGTCTCATGTGTCAGTAACGTCAATCTTCGCTGACCCACTTGGCAAATTTTTAACCCCCATGTGGCCCTCGAGTCAAAAAGTTTGCCCACCCCTGCTCTATAGCAATGTTTCAGGAGAATGGAGTGTAATGTATTGTAGGTTATGCTACAAAAGAAACAAAGTCAAGCACTTTGTTTGTATAAGATAAACAAGACATTGCTGTGACCCAGGCTTCCTTTACATGAGAGTAAATATTCACCAGTAAAAGATCCCCAGCTACAAAACAACTCCCCAGGTAGCTCTGTTTACTGATTTATTCCAGTCTTCCCTCAGAAGCAAACAATGATTCCACCAAAAATAGGCTGTGAATTCATTAGAAAGTTTTCAAAGAAGTCTAGCTGTTTTTCCACAATTAAACAAATTCCACCTTGCCAATATAAAAAATGCGTTAGTGTGATTTACAAAAGTAGTTCAGGGCCCCATAAATGTGTTGATGTTTGATAGTGGTCAAAGAGACACGATATGGCTGCCATGTCTCTTTCAGTTCGCCCCAGGGCAGCTGTGGTACAGAGGTAATCTACCACCAACAATGTTTGACTGGGTTGTAACTGAATAAGGTATAACATAAAGTACTGTACAAATAATCATCAATAAAAGCTCTATATAAAACCAATGTATTGATATTATTACACCCACAAACACAACCACAAAACGTATCATTTAAACATGCGTTATTCTACATTTCAAAGCACCATTTATGGACTTTGACTGTTCTATAGTCACAGTCAAACAGGCTACACAGTTTAGTTCATTCCAGGATCTACTGGGAGGCCACGCACTGTTACCTGAACCTGTGTTTCCCAGCCCCACATGCAGCGTGTATGAAAGGCTGTCCTTGTTAGGAACACTAAACTAACCCGGCCTTGTGAAATCTCTCACAAAGCTGAGAGGAGGCTCTTTGTAAAGCGCTGGTCAGTAAGTGTTTCCTGTGTTGCCGGTGAGGGGCGGACTCAGGTTTCCTCCTGTTTTAGAGCCATAATGAAGAGTGGAGAGGTACAAACACGACACGAAGGATCCACATGATGAAGCCAATATCCTGATCCACAGAGCTGTGTCTAGTCCTTCAATTTCTCCAATGACTTTCCACTTCTTTAACAAACATATTTAGGTTGAAGTCGGCATGTCCTCTCAGTGTTACTGTGGGTTCTCTCCAGGTAGTCCGGCTTCTTCCCACTGTTTACATTCTCTGTTTCTTGCTGCCCTTTGTCCAGAGTTTGTAATGCCTAGGCTCAATGGGAAAGGCTTTAGTCACCCACCACCACATATAGGGAAGAAAATGATAAAAGATGAATGAATGAATTTGGGAATCAGGACCTATACATAAGCTAAATGTTGTGAAGTAATTATAGTTGTACTAGTCACAGATGAGCTCTCACGTTAACAACCACATAGTGTGTTGCCCAGGCTAGTTCAGATAGTTGGTCAGAACCGCTGATTATTTCATTCAAGCATCTACATTTTGACAACAATCAGGTTAGTGACAAAATGATATAAACTTATAAATGACGTCTGTTTTGCTCTCGAAGGTTACAGTACATGTACATTATTTGCATTTACCTATCCAGAAATGAGAAGATAGAGGTATCTTCAAAGAAATGTAAAAAAAGTTCAAAATACATAGGAATGCATTTGCAGAGCAGTTGTTGCCATCTCTCTAGATGCTGAACATACTTGGTTCAAGAGCAAAACACACCTGAAGTGCACCATTTTGAAAATTCCCCACTTCAACCATAAAGATGAACCGGTTTTACTTTGACCGTTCAGTTTTGTTGTCATCAAAACCATGGCAACCAAGGCTAGTTGTGACCTATTTTGAAGACTACTAAACATGTGATGGATATATTAAAAACAGGTTTTTTCCCAAACAGATTTAAAATTTTCTTTTTTTATAGACACTTTAAAATCTTGGTCAAATGGAATGTTCAATATACCAGAATGGGGCTACAGGAGCAAAAGTGAGGTAACTTTGCAAAAAAAAGTAGTGTTTGTGATGAGGGATAGAATAATTCTGAGCATACAATGAAAAAAAAAACGATTGTGGTCATCAGCATTTCTGTAAGGACCTGTCCAGTAAAACCTAAAAATCAATCAAGAATTATACAGCCAAAATGCTAACTGTATACTAATCAGTACATTAAATAAATATACAAGTGAGGTACTTTTACTAATGTTTCCTAACCAGACTCTGACATCACCTACATGTGGCAGAGTGGTTATCATTTGTCAAAACCATCTTAATTTGCAATATTTTGTGACTAATAAAATCTTTTATGGTCTTGCCTCCAGTTGCCACTATTCCAGAATTTAGAACTTTCTGTTCACAAACTTTGATTGCTCATACAAAATAAACACGTTATTACAGGCAATGAAATGTGTATTCGGTAACACATTTGTTAGTTAGAGACAGGTACCAGTGAACATAGGTCTGTATATATTTTGTGAGAGAAGACTGAATGAAAATGTTGTTTTCTGAATATCAAGTTTCCAATTTATTTATACACCTTCCCCCGAGAGATGGACGTCCTCAAAGGAAGGAAATATTTTCGATGCATAGTCGTACTTGGGGGAATTGTTTCTCTTGGCTGTAACTGAAATGAATTCTGTAGAAATATGGAGAAGATATTGCAAGCTTGACAAATAACCAAGCACAGTGGTTCTCAAACTGTATGCTGGGTAATATTGATGATACACAGTTCAATTTGATTTAGTTGGAATGTTATATTACCCTCCTGCTCTGTTTTGAACCTGGTTTAGACCTATAGTTAGTGTAGACCTGGTTTTGTCTTGTTTTAGACTAAATTACATGTGGTTCAGTCTTAGTTTAGAATTGAACTTTAGTCCTGGTTTGAGCACATTTAGACCTGCTTTGATAGGGGGCATGAATTTGATGTGTGGACCACTAGTTAGTGGTTAGTCCTAGTTTGGGTTTTGTTCTGTTTTAGAGTATATTACACCTGGTTTAGTCTTGGTTTAGATCTGATTTAGACCTTGTTTAGACCACATTTACGCCTTGTTGGTTTGATAGGGGGCGTGAATTTGATGTGTGGACCACTGCTTTGTTCTGTTTTCAACTGGGTTTAGACCTAGTTTGGGTTTAGTCCTGGTTTTGACCTGACTTTGTTTGTACCACATTTGGATCTTGTGTATTAGTGCCACTGTCCTGGTTTAGACCCGATTTAGTCCTCCTGTATTTGAACTAAACAAAGTAAAAAAAAGTGAATCATATGGTCCCATATGCCCACTGCTCTTTCACAGGGGATGAAATATAATAGGAGTGGGTCAAATGCAAATGATATCTTTCCTGGTCATTTAAAAGGGTTTTATACGATCTTTGGACGCCTGCCAAGCCAAGTAAACCTAATCACTGCTGAGTGGGCCTGGTTTGATTATCTTAGCCTTGGACCAATGTGTTCAGAGGGGCCAGAGCGCTTTGGGCGACGACGACAGCTTGAAGTACATTAAAGGTTCAGCAAGTTCACCTTATTGTGATAAATCGGACGTACTGTTGCAAGCTAATGTGAATACAACGTCTATCTGAACCTCTTGGAGTGGGGCCAATGTGGAGTCCTGTGCAAACATATAACAATAGACGCAAAAATGTTACAAGCAAGACCTTAAAGCTGTATCTATGCTTGAATAGAACCATCTGGAGTTTACATACAGACAACAGTGTAGAGAGGTATGGGGAAGATAAGATAGTGTCTGAGTTTCCTATAGCACTTTAGGCTAGACGTATTTATGCTGTGGGGCGAGTGGGAAGAGTAAATGAACAATACTGAAAATGCTTCTGAATTTCTTTTCAGGACAAACCCTATCCTTAATCATTTGGAAAAATAAATGTGTATTATGGAACAATTTTTACTATATCACGTCTGATTGCTCAAACAATGTAACCACAGCAGAAATGTGCGACTGATTGTTTTATGATAGGCAGATTAAAAAAACATATATAATCACAAAAAGTTAGGGTTCATGGAATTTTTAGGAAGACTCTCTCATTTCAAACATCCCTTATTTATTTTTTAAAGTTGTATTGTATTATAGTTTTAATGCCTTTGATTTTTTTCTTTTTCTACTTATATAATGGACATGGTTCAAGTGTAAGAACCTTTATAATTTGTGTATACTCAATTAATAGGTATAAATTATATGTGAATTATAGAAAAAACATATAATTTCAAAGCTAAAGTGTAGGCAATTAAGAAATCCTACGATATAACGACTTATATATATATAAAAAAGTATACATACATCCGACAATGCTTTTTGAACCTCCATAATAACATACCAGAGACACATACATTTGTTTGAACTATGCTCCTCTGCTAATGACCTTTGGGTAATAGTCTTCAGCTAAAGGCCTGTCTGTCTCCAGCTGCTGGGTGTGTTTGTCTCAAAGAGGAAGTTCAGACATAAACAATGGGCCACTTGCTCTAGACATTAAAGTATGACTTAGCAAAGCAACAACATACAAACAACAGTGTATTAACTTATCGGGTTTTACACCATGCACTTGTAGGGGGAGATGTTTGATGTTACGTTAGAATGTATTAGCTTAAGTTGTTAAGATAGTAATAAACGGGGCACCACTGGGAATATATCACCAGAAAATTATAAAGCTAAACAATTCAT
>JAVQKC010151805.1:0-10218 GCA_036025475.1 Philypnodon macrostomus | reverse complement strand
CTCTCACAGTGGACATGCACCTACGATGAAAATTTCAGACCCCTTCATGACTTCTAAGTGGGAGAAATAGCAAAATAGCAAGGTGTTCAAATACTTGTTTTCTTCACTGTATATTTGACTGCCAATGCTAATTTCTCCATAGAAAATGTAATATAGACCATTTAATTTCTGGATACAAGTACAAAAAGGGTCTATAATGCCCCAACCGGACTTCAATCTTCAATCTTCTAGTTCAGGGGTAAATGCTCTAGTCTACTTTTTGAGTCATCGTAATACTCTTTACGTTGTTAGAATCCTTGAGTCTGTTTAACATGACTTTTATGTCTGCCTGCTTCTTGTCCTCATAGGAAAGGTGGTGAAGCACTTATACCTGTCCCTCTTTGGAGGCACATTCCTGGGTAGCGCGGACCATGCGGGTTTCCTCTACGTCCGGGCCACTCACCAGTCGCTCCAAGGATTACCTCTCCCAAACCAGCCTTACCTCTTCGGCCTGCTGGTCCACCGTGCTGAGGTGGCCTGGGCTAAAGCTTTCCCCCTGCGCCTTATGTTGCGACTTGGAGCAGAATATCGATGTAAGAAAACAACTAATGCAGCTCATTGTTGTTGATTCATCGATTCATACTTCTGTTTTGTAAGTGTTTGCTTTGTTTCGCAGTTTACCCATGCCCTTTGTACAGCGTACGATTAAGAAAACCCTTGTTTGGAGAAATAGGCCACACTATAATGAGACTGTTAGTCGTAAGTATTTTGAAGTACATTTTACTGTAAATATACTGAAATAACCAGTACTGATGACAATTTGTGACCACTTTCCTCCCCCTAGGACTTTAGAAACTATCGCTATAGCCTACCAGTGGTACCGGGGCTCACTGTGGACCTAGAAGCTCAGAGGACATGCATAAAAATACCAACCACTGGCTATAATGAGGTAAGGCCGTTCATCACAGAGGGCCGGACCATGTATTCACTGCACATGTACCAGGACTAAACCAGGTCTACTCAAGGTTTGAACCAAGTCTAAACCAGGACTAAATCAAGCCTAAAACTGGTCTTAACTCAATGACTAAATCAAAAATCAACAAGACAAAATCTGGATCAGATCACCAAATGATGTGTATACACCAGGACATCATCAAGTCTAAACCAGGACTGAATACAGAGACTAAACCAGGCCTAACCAAAGACTAAACTAAGACTAAACTAGGTTAACACAACACTAAATCAGGTCTAAACCAGAACTAAACTGTATCTAAACCTGAGACAATTTCTTCCTTTGCATATAATAGTAGATGATTTATATCTTAGTATTTCTACAATTCTGAATACAGCCCATTGTCTCTGTTTCTCAGATCATGAAGGCTCTAACTAAGTCCAATGAACATGTACTGGCCATTGGTGCTTGCTTTAACGAGAGCGCAGACTCACACCTCATCTGTGTGCAGGGGGAGGATGGCCAGTACCAAACCCAGGCCATCAGCATTCACAATCAGCCTCGAAAAGGTAGCACACAGTGTTTTACAATGATAGATGTTAGTTGTATATTAGTGATAAAGATGCAAACAAGGCAAAAATAAAATGCTGAATCAAAGGAAATCAAAGGACAATACTGTTTCAGCTTGAGTTGTCTGTAAAAAAAAACATTATTGCTATTTCCTTATTTACCACTAGGTGTCAGTAAGTGACCGTTATTGTGTGTACGTTATAGGGCAAATGAATGGGACTAAATGAATTAAAGCTATTGTCTAGGGAGAAAGAAGCAGGCGTTAGTTCAAATTAAATAGACTTTTAAAATCAATGTAAACATATATTGAATTCTTTCAACTGGAAAATATTCTATTGGTCTATTGGCTAAAATATGGAGCTTTTTGGACTTGTATTTCCTCTTAAAGACACAGCATTACCTTCCACTGTGTATAGTATAGTTAGAGTGGCCTAGCATGAATCAAACAGGATTTTGGATGTGAGTTTTATACATTTATCAAAAATATAATAAATACACTTCTCTCTATGGCCACTTCTGGTACATCCAGAGATGGTCTTCTGCATAGGGTTGGTCCATTTGTAACTAGTCTCTATGCAGGTTAAACAAAAGTAAATGTAAACCCTTAAACATGTATATATTGATTTGAATATTTCTTTTTTTTTTGCAGTTACCGGATCATGCTTTTTCATATTCAGTAGTGCTCTCAAAGCGTCTGCAGGATACCTCGCCAAGTCTAGCATAGTGGAAGGTAGGACATCAATATGTTTATGTTGACTCTATCCAAAAGGCCCACAGTAGTATTTATTATTAAACACTGCTTATTTCATTGAGCATGGATTTCTTTGTGTGTGTCTGTGTACATTTCACAGACTGTTTGTCCAGGCTTGTCTACCTGTCAATGTCTCCCTGTTTGGTGTGTGCTTGTATGTGCTTCTATCGCTGTCCCCCTCTGCCCCAGATGGCCTAATGGTGCAGATCACCGTGGAAACCATGGCGGAGCTTCGGCGGTCGCTCCGGGAGATGAAAGACTACATTGTCACCTGTGGAAAGCTTGACCAATCAGAGAGCCAGGAACTTGTTTGTTTACAGTGGGTGGAGGAAAAGTGCAGCGTGAATAAGGGGTGAGTGTATGTACTGTACTCAGGGATGTTAAACGAGGCATACACTGTAGAACACATCACCACACCGGAAGAAATAAATAACAGATAACATTTCAAGATAATCATTTGTTTTACAGCATTATAAGTCCAATTGATGGGAAATCTATGGAGTCCATTAGCAGTAAGAAGCTGTTCCAGAAATCAGAATACAAAGAAAATGGAAAGATCATCCGCTGGACTGAAGTAAGACTAGACAAAGATTAAACGCATTCAAACCACATTTTGAAAATCCCAATATGTGACTTTGCAATTTCAGGTCTTCTTTTTACAAAGAGGAAATCATGTGAAAGGAGAAGTGCCTGAATCTGCTGAACACAACCGTTTAACTGAAAGAATCGCCCGGGCATTTTGTCTGGCATTGTGTCCGCATCTTAAACTGCTCAAGGAGGATGGCATGGCCAAATTAGGGCTACGAGTCACATTTGACCCACAAGAGGTCAGCATTAATGACTGTAGTTTCAGTAAAAGACAGTTTACTTGAGTAGTGTGTGTGTGGAGTATGACTCATGTGGATGGAGATGTGTAGTTCATGTGCTGCCAAGGTGTGACTGCTCAAACTAATTAGTGGTTTGTTTTGTCATTTCAGGTGGGATTTGTGGCCGGCAGCAATGGGCAGCCACTCCCAGCTCAATATCTCAACGCCCTGGACAATGTGCTGATTCCAGTCATACACAGTAGGGGGCGCAAAAGAACAGATGAGTCTATAGTGATGGAGCTCATTTTTTACATACTAGAAAATATCATTTAAGAGCCTCATTACTAATCCAGACCACAACTATGTTAATGATATTGTCATCTGAGCTGCCATATTGGTTTCAGGGCAATAAAAGCAGTGCATTTAAATGGCCCATCAGACCACACTGGTGGTTTCATCTATCTCATCCACTTTCACAAAGACACACTGATAGTGGTGGAGACCACTGTGCCCTGCAGGACAATCAGGGTGTGCATGAAACATACTGCTCATTAGGCCGATCAGGGCACGGACTGCACTGTAGTAGACCTCATAGCTTTTCACTGACAACAATGTTAAAACCTTTAAACAGGGAGCTCGTCCAACCCTAATGCAAATAAAAAAGATAATGACTTTATGGACTGTATGTAGATTTGTAGTTAATTCAATGCACACTGACTGAATGCTCAAGAATGTTTTCATACTGAATGTAATTTATTGATTGATTATGCAATGCATTGTTGGCTTGTAATTAAAATTGTAATGATGACTAAGTAACGTCTTACAAGTTCATTCACCTCATCTTTCACTAATTGTGAATTATTCTACAGTATCAGATGTACAGCGTGTACACAAGAAATATAAACAACTTTTCACAATGACATTATTGTATAGTGTCTCAAGGCTCTGGTTTGGGTGGCATCATGCATCCATTTGCAGACTAGATTTACCTTAACAGCAGCGACAGTAGGTGAGGCAGGGGTAAGTAGAGCCACCCCTTCTTCCTAGAAAACAGTATTTAAAAAAACATTGATCATGTGACCAAATATTTATGAGGAAGGCTTCACTTGATAGAGTCTGTGTAGGTTCGAATCACATGGGTAAAGGGGTAAAGGGGTAAAAAAAAATGTAGAAACTGAATTTAGTCCATCATAGGTTTTAGTGTTTAGACCAAAATAAATAATTGAAAATGTGTTCAATTGTGGTACTATGAGCTACAACATGACCATAAACCTGAGAAAAAAGTAAAAATGGTGTCTCTGGGGTAAGTTGAGCCTATATGCCTATATACCCTATACGTCTCAAATATCAAATCAAGATTCTGAAGTTGTATGATTACAGTTTGGGCATGATTGGACATTATAGAGGGGAGAGGGGTGAAGGGGGGATGGTTGGGGTTGGGGAGTAGCAATAGTGCTCAACTTACCCCATACACTTTGCTTGAAGGGATGCACAACATCCTGAAATATATGCAGCTATATTAGTTGGCGACAAAACTGATTGCTTTGATGGTAGATGATGTAGTGATCCTAAATATGAAAACTCTTACCCCAGTGTCCCCTACGAGGGAGTTGATCCTGATGTGGGTAGTGAATGGGCGTGGGACATTCTCCAAGTCTCTTACTGTAAATTGTTTTACACCGAGCTGAATGGGCCTGTTGTAGTACTCCTACACTTTCTGCATGCTTGACATAGCAAGATGCACAAGCAAGCAAATAGTTCTTTTGTCAATCATCTTCTTTGACCTGAAACCTGACTAACTATCCTCCGTGTATATAAACTATAGTAAAAATAATCAAATATCAAAAATTTAATTTATTGGCATTATAATTAAATATAGTAACAACAACATTCAGAAATCATACCAATACAATTAGTTTTTTGTCTGCTGTAGAAGTATTTACAAAAGTATTTTTCAAGTTTTGTAGAAACTGTACAGTCTTCTGTCCACAGGGGTAATGACGACATGGGGGTCAGAGAAGTAGTGAGACAAGTAAAAGGCCTCCAGTGTGAGACTGAACTAACATCAGTGAAGATTATAACATAAATAAAAAGAGCTTCTCTTCATACATTGTGCTCCATGGATGTGTTCCCGACTTAAGACAAACCCAACCAAATGTGGGACCCCAACTGTGGAAGTCATGGACCATGTTTTAATAAATGAAATAAAAACAGAAACAGCCAAAACATTCTTTGGGATCCTTTGTGTTAACAGGTTCGTGCGGTCACGCTTCATCTTATGCCTTCTTCATTTTGCCCATGTGAGTGCTGCTGTTTTCATAATGGGCAGAGCCGTTGCTTTTGCCGTTGCTGGTTTGGTGGATGATGCCGTGTTCCTGGGGTTTGCCATTTTCCAAGTGTTTGCCATTTGTGTGGACAGCGTCGCCATTTTGGCAATGTTTAGGCAGGCGCTTACCCTTCACATAAGCCTGGATCCAGAAGTTAGAGAAAAGCACAAAGAAGAAGGTGCCATACACCCAGATGAGGTGAAGGATGACAGGAAACTGGTAGCCACAGCTGTCCATGAAGTACCACTGTGTGGCATGGAGGGACACCAGGACAAACTGAGTCTGTCAACATTAGGAAAAAATTAATGAAGCTTTAGCCATATTTGCATTGATGGTACTAAACAGATTTATACAATACCAGCTGAATAGCAGTCATGTACTTCTTCCACCACAAAAACTTCTGGAAGCGAGGTCCGGCAGCAGCGAGCCCATAGTAGAAATACATAATGACGTGGACAGAGGAGTTCACCATGGCGTGGAAAGATCCCATACCACCTGGATTATACAACTCAGATTAGTGCTAATAATAATAAAAAACTACAGCTGATTAATAGAATTCATCTACATCTTATCTCCACCTTTTAGAAAGCTATCCAACTCTACAAGGTCAGCGTCCTTCTCTGCTAATCATTTTCAAACTGCTAACCAGAAAACTACTAGTTAATGAGTACTTACCAGGAGCACGGCCAACTCCCCACCACCAAGTCCAGGGCATGAAGGAGTGGTGAAAGATGTGGAGGAATGTGATCTGACCCTGCTTTTTCCTCAAGACAAAGAAGATCTGAAAATCAAATGAGAAGTTTAATGAATGCATAACTGTTAGCTTGTAAAAAAAGATAACACTTACTGTGTCCATAAGCTCGATAATCTTGGAAAACCAGAACAGCCATGCCACCTCAACCATCTAGAAGAAGATTATAAGATATATATTGAGCAACAAATATTTAATTTTACTTGATTATAACTACTGACCATACATCTTATGCTTACCCTTAGTGCTTGGGGACTGTTGGAAGTATCTACAGCATCACATCGCCAGGTGTATGTTGTGGCCCAACCAGACATCAAAAACTGTAAAACAAGAGAAATATAAATGTTATTTGACAACATAATGTGTAGACATGCATAACAATCTTACATAGGTTCAATTCTTACCTCGTACACAATATATATTGAGAGGGCCACAAGAAAAAAGTTGTATACTATCATGGGTTCTTTAAGATGAAAAGGCTTGCGATTGGCCATTATACGAGGTCCCAGGTACAGTACAAAGAATAGGTAGCACAGCAATATAACGGTCATAGGAACTGGACTTTGCATGAGTGGGTATGAGGTTATCCGTGGATCTAAGGGAAACAGATTTGAGATGATTACTTCTACTTTACAACCAGCCATGCTTTAACTATGGTTTAATTAACTGGTTTAATGCCAAGTCTAAGAAACTACTTACCAATTCCAGCTATGAGGTGGTGATAGAGCTCCACGGCTTGTGAGCCCATCTCCTGAACAGCCTGAAGCATGTTTGCACCTTGAAGTTACTTGGACCCAAATATCTGAAAGAAAAAAAGTGATTATTTTGAGAGTTCATGAAAAGTCTTGACTCATTATCCTTGATCATTCATGATACAGATACGTTACCTTTTGAGAATACAGTCACACAGTTATGATATGCCTTAAACAAGGATTCTTCAGCCACTGAAACGCAATTGCACGAACAGCCCAGCTCATCCCTCACCAAATAAACACTCCTGACAAAATCCCAGGATGCTTTGCCAACTACAACCACTCAGATATGGCCTGATATCGGAGAGGCGGTGCCACAAGAAAAAGGGCAGGGCATTCGACCTCTTTTACAGCAGCACTTTGTATGGGAGCTGGGCTAGAGGTCAAGACAATACCCATTCAGATTCCCTCAACAAGACCCACCAGAGAACGAGAATGTCGATAGAAATAACAGAAAAATCTTAAATCATTTCTTCATCTGACTACAATGGAAAACGATGCCACCGATGTGCATTAGCATTGTAGCACACACTTGTGGACGCAATGGTTTAGTTGTCAAAGGCACAACCATATCATGTGTAAACTTACAAAGCAAAGAACATGCAGGGCGTGGCGTCCTCTCCTGCACCGGGAGCTATTGTTTGGTGTATAATCAACACAGAATTTTTCACAGCCATAGGAGCCCACCTTAAGCCAATATCAGTTAAAGGTCATAATACTGACTTCGGAAATTGGGGATATGGAGTTGCATACAGAGTGGTGACAAACGTGGAGGAAAATCTAGCTGCTCTTAATGTTAGCATTTGCATAAAAAAAATCTGTCTGACATGGAGAAAGCCACAGTTTAATAGACCAACATGGATTCTTGTGTCGTTCCCTCTGCAGCAGTCTCCACCTGCGACTGTAGCCACCGTCAGTCTCACAGTATCTTTGAACGCAATCTCTTTGTTCTGCTTTTAGGTGACACAGATAACTTCCCAATGACAATAGGGACTGTAGTTGTCCGTTTTTTAGTACATAGGGTCTTGTTTGAACAAATGCATGAGATTTCAGAAAACTCTTACATAGAAACCTGGGGTTGTTTTTGAACCGATGTAGTAGGGTTTTGGTTCAACAAGTGCATCATCATGTCAGTGCTGAGAGCAAACATCACGGATCTTGTTCTGAGGAAAAATGCTGAACAGTTAAATCAGGTAGTTATCCCGGCGGCTCAATGGAAACCAAGGGTTTCAAACTTTCTGGTGGCGCAGGGCCCTTCCAGTGTGTGTTCAAGATTACCACACCAAACTCATTTTTAGATTGCTGATAATGTTCAGCCCTTCCTCAATGTTTAGACATGCCAAATATATTACTCTCATAAATGTGAGGTTAGTGTTTATTTCAGATTACTTCGTTACTGATAACCTATGTAGTCTTGCTTTAGCCAGCTTTACTGTCGGTCACTAATGGTAGACAACCATAAGACTAAACTTCATATGCACAAGATAATGCGTAATATCAAAGTCCAAAAGCCACAAGAGGGTGAGTAATGAAAAAATGAGCTCCTTAAGAAAAGGCCATTTCACAGCAACAACTGTAGCTCTGTCAACGAACAAACAGGACGCCTGTTGCTCATCCAAACAAGTTAACGAGCTACTGTACAGACCAGTAGCAAATTAGATCAGACTGTTCGCTGCTGTGTAATGGTATTAGAAATTCCACTTCCCTATAACTAGGATTGAGTTTGAAATATCAATGTTAGCATCCTTGTAACATTTACCCCTAAAAGGACCCAACACCAACCTTGACAAAGTGGTACTTTTAGTGACACTGTAGTGAAAAGGGAGGCTTCCATGTGAGTGAATCCTAGATGGAAAATAAAACTCAGCACTAGTCGAGTTAATGAACAAGCCAAACCACATAAAATACACCCAAACCACTGACTTCAGTTAAATTAGTCCAGGTTCCACAGAATAAAATGCCAACACCAAAAGCAAACCTTACAAGAGGATTAAAACTGATATGTGAGCCCAAGTCGCACTGATTTAGCCAAGAAACTGGGAGACTTACCACGCTAGAATGTTCCACTTATATCCTAGACCAGGTGTAGTTGTATACTGTAGACTGATCTTGGTGCAGCACAGCCAAGCGTCTCGGGAGGGAGCAAGTAAAAAGTTGTGGCAGGCCGGTGAGCAGGCGGGTGGGCAGCAGGCAGACTGGAGCAGCTTCAGGATGGGCACAGGCGGGGAGAGACACAAGGGAAAAGTAAACTGACAAAGTGCTAGTACTACAAGGCTCCAAAACACCCCCTCATTGAATCACTGTGGGATGAATAACTGGTGAAAGGGGAGGGTGGGACAGGGGCTGAGCTTGAGCAAGCAAGCAAGCAAGCAAGCAACAGGGTAGGCTGTGAGCTAGTGTCCCAAGTACTGAGGTCAGTGTGAGACAGCCCCTATTTTAAACCTACAGTTCTTCCCACCAACATTATCCCGCCTACCAAAAGAGATGCAACTTGCAACTCACCACCGCTCAAACTTTACTCAGTTTTATTTCAAAGTCACACCCTCCGCACGCACGGACACAAGTTCGTGCTTGGACATTTCCTTTTGGGGGAAGCCTGGTGGTGATACATTATTTCACATGCAGCAGAAGTGATATCAGTGGTAGCTTTGTTATCATGAAGGGGGCCATTGTTACGCCCGCAAACTAAACTAGAACACATTTCTTTGTCTCCGTACAGACAAGTAATGTAATGTGTAGAAAACATCTAGGGGGACAGATCTGAACTACTTTAGTTTAGCTTTAGTTTGTTAACTATATGATGGCTGACTCGGAGGCAAAGCCTTTGACTACAGATGTTATATGGCATTGAATGTTGACGTTTACTAAGGGCTGGATGAATAAGTATATTGTGAAATTACTCATACAAAATTACCTACATTTTGCCTCATGTGGCAAGTTGAGGCAATTTCACTGTCTGTGTAATTTCAATCTCAGAGCCACACCCAGCATCCACAAGTAGCTTGATTTTAAATACTTTTTGATGGGTAGGACCCCCACGGGCTGTTAATGATACTCACCAAATATGTTATTAATCTGTAGCTCGAGTCACCAACTGCTGAACTTTGTTATAACTGACAGACACCTGAGCCATGCACAGGCGACTTTGCCATTGTAAACCATGCTGTGGAATTACACAGTCTCCTTGAGCCAGTTCTGCAAGTTCTACTTTTCCTAGAGGGGGGGCGGTGGTTGGGGATAATTTTAAAGCCAACGAATGATCACCACCACCCCCCCCCCCCCCCGAAAAACAAAAAAAAAAACAAAATCCGACAGCATCCGTTGATAATA
>JAVQKC010151794.1:0-12377 GCA_036025475.1 Philypnodon macrostomus | reverse complement strand
TACAGTACAGACCAAAAGTTTGGACACACCTCGTTCATTCAATGAGTTTTCTTTATTTTCATGAAAAGGCAAGAAATCCCACTTATTGAACCTGACAGGGCGCACCTGTGAAGTGAACACCATTTCAGGTGACTACCTCTTGAAGCTCATCAAGAGAATACAGAGTGTGTGCAAAGCAGTAATCAGAGCAAAAGGTGGCTACTTTGAAGAAACTAGAATATAAGGCGTATTTTCAGTTGTTTGACACTTTTTTGTTAAGGAACATATTTCCACATGTGTTAATTCATAGTTTTGATGCCTTCAGTGTGAATCTACAATGTCAATAGTCATGAAAAGAAAGGAAACTTTTGGTGTGTACTGTATCTTCTATTTCTGCACATTCAATACATATGGTATTAGAAAACTGGAAATATGATATTGCAGAGCTCCCCAGACACCTACAGTATATTTAGCTTTTTCTACATAGAGTCTGTATGGACATTTGAGGCCTGTCTAGGAACCAGTGATGGCCAGTATACAGTGTCCGTTTTGAGTCTTTAATGTCTAACTGACATTAACAGCAACTAACTTATTGGATGCTCTCCTCTAGAGGCCATTCTATACAGCCTTGTCTCGTCAACACTAGCTCCAGTGTTGTCTTAAGGTTCAGAGGATAATAAATTCAGGCTTCATGTCAGACTTCCATTTTAGTTTGGGAATGGAGAAATCTGCTATATTCTCCAAACAACATGACCCACAGAGCTGCCACTGTTCCTTGAAATCTTGTCTTAGAAGAAAATTCCCAGCTGTCACTGCTCTCCTGAAAGTGCCACCGTGAAAAATGTCTAAAATCTTTTTTGCTTGTAACGCTCTGTATTTAATCAATCAGAGTTCACCCTGATTGCAGACGATATTCATCTTTTTTTTTTTAGTCTGGTGTCCCTGATTGAGGAGCCACTGTGTCCTTAGACAGTTTGATATAATCAGGCATCTACTGAACACTGTCAGTGAAAGCATGTCTGAGAGCTCCTCGCTGAAGACTTCCATGAGCTGCGTAAAAAGATATTTTTCGATTTGGGGTCAGTGTCTCAGCATACAGGATTATTCCAACATGCATGAATAAAACAAGATACAACTCCAGGTTATGTTTTTAAACGAGAAAGCAGTACATTTTACATACTTTTATTTAATTATGTGGAATTGACATGACTCAAGGATATAGTTTTATATTTTATTTTTTGTCTGGTGTCTTTGATTGAGGTCCTTAGACAGTTTGTATCAGCTCATCCATAGAGCAGTACTAAACACTGTCAGTCAAAGCATGTCTAAGTGCCACTCGCTGAAGACTTCCACAAGCAGCGTATAAGACATGTAGAATTTCTGATGTGTTAAGCCTGAGATCTGTACAGACAACCACCAGAAAGAGGAAGCAATCGACCTCAGGCAAGTGCCCAAGTCGGTCAAGCCTTGTTATCCGATGGGGGGGTTGGGATCAATGTTTCTTCCTTTTCTAAGTGGGCACGCCAATTTGCACGACGTTCAAGTCTAGCACCGGTCATTTAAACAGTCAAGTTAGCCCCAGTGTGTTTACTTTAACTCTTAATCAGGGTTGGACAATATAGACTGCAGGCTGTTAGCATGCTTTTGAAACTGTCACTTCCATAAAACATACAACACACTTTTAAAAGCCACTGTTCTTTACCAAAGTTAATGAGCCCACAGGAACATATGGCCATAACAGCTGCACACATCACAAATTCAATCTTTAAATTCATTTGAATCTTAAACAAAGACATTATAGAATAATAAGCTGCCCATCTTTACTGGTAATTACCGTTAGCTAGCATATTGTTGGCACTGTGTACCTGAGCTAACATGACAGATACAAGCCCTTTCAATTGCATCAGTAGAACAACAGTCTAAATTTAAGAGAAATCTTCTGGTCAGAAATAAACAGGTTTTCAAAGGTACAGTCATAATAAAAAAAGTAAATGTAGAAAACCCTTCAACTGGAGTGCTGTTAATATAGTGAAATATTATTATTATACATTATACCGCAGCCCATTAGACCTAAATGGTTTATCTAACAATTACTCCTGAAAACTCTAGCATTATAATATATATATCCTTTTAATGTTCTGCTCTTTTTTCATGATTTTATTAGCACTCCTACAACTATAACCAGCAAACATACACTTTTCACATCAAGTTGAAGTTGAAGTAGAGGCATACATACATAACTTAACCTTGCTTAACTTTTATCCCAGAGGCCATTCTAAAAGCTAGTATTCTTTACATATTATATTCTTTAGCATACATTAGCTAATATTGTATTAAAAACCATGTTGAGCTAAGTTACAAATCAAATTAACCATTCTTTGGTAGTTTTGTGGCATGCTTTTCATACCAATCCCCTTTGTGTGTCGGTATATACATGAATCACATTTCAGTCATCATCGGTATGCTGGACTATTGGTATGCTTATGTGCCAGTGGTCATGTGACAGCCACAAGTCTTCAGACTGCCACGGCGACTGGTTGGAACATTTTGTTTTTTGTTTTTTCAGTGTGGAGAGGTCTGTCTGAAGTGCAGCTCCAGGCTCTGAGGAACATCTCATTCTTGTGTGTTTCCATCGTCAAGGGGAGATTTCGTCCTGTGTTTTTCACCAGTTCAGTGGATTTGTGTCACTGTCCACCTCAGATATCATCAAGTAACTCTTGATCTCTCTATACTCTGTCATGGAGTCTCAGCTCTGCTTCCAAGTTCTGGGTTTTTTCTTCTTGAAATGTCTGCCAAAAGCCGTATCGTCACCTGCTTCATCCAGCATCAGAAGAAGAAGCCGCTGAGGGGAAAATGAGTTGTATTGTCACTATGGTCTTGGTGTCTCTATAGTGGAGCACAATATTAGAAAAATGTGATGTGAATTGAAACCAGGGCTCAAAAAAAAATAAGGCTGTTAATTGACTTAATTTAAGACTGACTGGACGGTTTGTGTAAATGTCATGATGACACTTTACTTTCTTGAATTGGATATTGTTTTTTCACATCATCAATACATGTGCAATTCATTGTGTGTCCCTACCTCTCTTGTAGCTGACTTCATTCTGTTTTTTTGTTTTTCACTCAAGGTTTAGTGTCAGCAAGAAACCTTTCAGTCTTGTATAGTGCCCACATTCACGTCTTGGCATCCGTGTCTGAGTTGTATTTAAAAATCCTTTGCAATCTGCTCACCTGAAAGAGCATCTGTGAACTCCAGAACTAGGCCAAAAAGCCTCAGTGTTTGCCTGCCTGGAGCACCTCGACATGTTGCCAGTATTTTACAAAGTGCTGTGCTTTTAGTCCTTAGCAGACACACATGATGGATGGCCTTTTCTTGCTCCGTGGACCTCTCTATCATGGGCCGTCTCAAACCTCGCATCTTCGGTGGCTCAGCGATGGGTGTCCAGGCCGAATGATTGAGTTTACTTCTAGAAATAGACATAAAAGGGTAGATTCGGACAGGCTGAAATTCTGCTAAATTCCATAAGACGTGCTTTAGCCAGGCTTCAATGAGTGGACTCAGAGAGTGTATAGGCCTACTGTAAGAAACTGATAGCATTAGACATGGAGGATAAAAAATATATGTTGTGCATGCTACATGGTCGGGTTTAAGAAAAGGATCACAATATGAATTCAGTAAGTCAATCCTCTTGCTAGCACATACAGTATATCAGTCTGAAGCTTTTATCTCAAATATGAGCAAACAGATTTTTCTCAAACCTCAATTACATATACACAAAATCAAGCCAGTCATACAATAAATGTAAAAATACCAATTAAACCAGTTTTATTGCTTAACTTAATCACTACTACTCAATGTATTTGAATATTTTTAGGCCTATGGGGACTGCAGCAATTTCATGTCAACAATGAAATGTGTATGCTGACAGAAAAAAACGACACATACATATGCAGGGAGTATGTCACTTCAAATTGGGGGAGTCAGCAGATTGTGAGTGTAGGCAGAATTTTATATTCACAATTAATATGCTATAAAAAGGTCAGCTGATTCATAGGGCAAATGGAGAGTAAGTACACATTTGCATTTGGCAGCGACCCAATATGGTGTACATGATGAACTGATTATAGTCAAATTGATGCAATAAAAACACAAGTTGGAAGTTCATATTTCCCACCACACACTGTTACCGCATAGTGAACATTATATTTATTTATTTCATTCATTTAATTTTTTTAATAACAATCAGAAGTGTCTACATGACAAAACAGAGAAGAATATATCTTATATTTACTGCCCCTTCTTAACAAAATATTTACTTTTCACATTCTGTTTAACAAAAAATAAATACAAAATGTACTTTTCACATTCTGTTTAACAAAAAAAAATACTTTTCACATTCTTTTTGACAAAATATTTGCTTCTCTGTCTTTTTAACAAAAAAAAAAAAAAACGAAAAAAAAAAAAAATATATTTATTTTTTTTATAAATTTTTTTTATTCACATTGAATCTCTTTAGCATTTCAATTTAGCTGAATTTATCATAATTCCTGATCTACTTTTAACTTGACCACAGACACATATATATAGAAGATAGAAGATTTAAACTCAGGGATGAAACCAAAATATAATTGAAAATATGATGTATGAGGCCAACAAACCATACACTTAGCTCTATAGTTCTTCAAATAAGTGAGCACTTGTTATTATCAATTGAGTGTAAATTCCATGTAAATACCATTTCTGCTTTATATGACATGTCCTTGTACTATTTCAGTCTATTTGTACGTTCAGTCAGTTAGTAGCTTGTGTAGGTAACATACAGTACAAATCACAAATAGGTCACTGCTGCATGTGATCCCTGCTTTGGGTGCCACTTTTGAAGATTTGCCACACACACTGCCAAAGGCCAAACGAAATACGTCTCCTCCCCACTTCCATCACAGAGTGCTGGGTTCTATTAAAGCAGGTAATTGAGCTCATTCTGCCTGTGTGAAAACTCATTTGACTTCTAATCATAATCTGACTCCTTCATTTTGAGGGGCTGGGAAGCTGCTGCATAGTGGTGCCATTGTCTCAGCAGCACTTGGTCGTAAAGGGGAGTTTGGTGGGAATTTGTCAAAAGTAAAGAGTTTTGTTACTTCAAAAAAAGATTAACCGAGTAGATGTGTAGATGATCATTCAAAAAGATTCAAGTACTGTTATCATGACTTTCTGTTGGGGTCTAACTGAAGGAGCAAAACGGAGGCCTCGAGATTGTGCTGTGAGTTTATTCATAGCGCTCTGGATCCTCTAACAGTGTGCTGTGCCAAGGATCCAGACACAAGTAACATCAGGGGGTATAGTAAAACTTTTCACAATTGCTCATCCTTGATAATAGAGCTAGGTTAATTAAACAACAGATGTCCTTCAAAGAGTTTTAATCTGTAATCATTCGCATGAGCTTTGTCAGGAAGACCCAGGGCCCAAATGGTAAAAGACAATACAACGTGTCCTCTTCACATGGAGGGGTTATAATCTCATTTCACCATGGGAACTCAGTTGGGGACAAGTTACCAGGGCCATAAACGTATCTTTACCCTGAGATCACAGTAGGTCATTCATCAATAAAAACAACATTCCATCAAGTACTCTTAGTAAATGTATTTCGTTTCTAGCCACATCTGTCAGTGAGATACACATACCACACTCATATCAACTGGCATACTAATACATCTTGTAAAGTGTTTTTGTCCCCATGGGCGTGTGAGAAAAGTCCTCCTGCACCTGCCCTTTTGATTAACCTTTAGATTGCTTGTTTTCCTTGCCCATGAGTTGATACAAAATAAACATAATGCAACAGTAAAAAGTAAAAGGTCATTGTAACGTCCCCAAATGCCAGCGATATTAGCCATGTTTAAGGGCAGCCAGTGGAGTAAGAAAGCCTCCATAATAGAAGCTTATCTGGAGCCAAACTAGTGCTAGCGATTGCAAGCCTGGCCCTAAAGATAGTGTTTATGACGGTTTGTTGTGGTCCAAAGCTGGCATGAAAATGTGTTTATGGGCGAATAAAAAGCTGTCTTTGCTGTCCTTTCAAAGCAGAGATGAAGCAGTGGTCACCCAACTAAAGTCAGTGCCATATCTGGAGCCTTTGTGGTCATCAAACATGTCACAGTCTCCCATAGTGACTGCTGCTGCAGAATTTTTTTAGGCAAAAAACAACCACACAATTGTAAAGATACTGCATTTTTTATTATGATATCCTTTACTGACATCTTGTGGCTGGGGCTAGTATCTTTGACCCTATCTTGCACTATGTTTTATAGTATATTCTCATTAGTTTAATAATGTATCTGTAATTACAGTCAGGTAATGTAGAATATTTACTTGGTGATAGTGATTAGATGTAGTTAAGCTTAGTTATGTTCAGCATTGTAACCAGCCCTTATGCAAGTGATGTCCCTTAAAGTGACTGCATATGAGCAGTAGCACTAAAAGCAACCAGTGCAACACATACATGAAATGGTACATAATAACACATTGTTTAAATGCATTTGAGTCATAACAGGCTACCAGACAATTTCCTATCTCCAGCTGAAATCCGGTTGGTAACCTATGTTTAGGATCCGGAATAAACTGCCCACACTATATCCGACAAGCTCAAAGTTCCTGGTAATCACATTGATAACCCTATAACCCTGTGTTTTGTGAAGTGGATTGTCTGTTTTTGGAAGTGGATTGAATTTAGCCACACTTATCTTTTTAGCTCAACCCAAACCACTGTTTAACCTTGGTGATTAAAAATACAGTTTTTAGCTACTAATGCTTTCTGTCTACACAGCATATGAATATGCTATTTAATGCATATTCTTTTATAGGAGGTATTTGGGTCAGCCAACATCTGAATGGAGTCTGCATGCCCTCTCCATGTTACTGTAGGTTCTCTCCAACTAGAAAATGACTGGGATAATCCCACTGCCAGTACTGGTTCTGAAAAATGTGACTGCTTCATGTCTAGTATAACTCAGCTTGCCAAGAAAAGCATTGCTTTGCCTATTACACAGCCATTGTCTCTAACAGGTGGAGAAGAAATTTACTCAAGCAGGAGTAAGTGAATGAGAAAAAGGGAATAATTTGCTTTTGGAAGTACAATTGTTCAGACCAAGGGAGCTTTTGGCAATTGGCTATTGTCCACTGATTATCTCGGTCTTTTCAGGCAGCCATTTCTCTGGGGGAATGGCTCAAAACATTACACTGCCCACTGCAAGTATTAGGATACAGATATCCTTGATGTGCCTATGATATCGGAGTGAATCCATTTATTTCTGGCTCTTAACAAATTGAGGAGTATTATGTTGCAGCATTACAATCTTAGCTCATTTAATATTACTGTCTGGACATTATACGCTGTACTATATGACTCTACCTGTCATGGCTCAGCAAGAGGCTTTCACAATGTCTTTCGATGATATTGTATTTAGTTGCTATTATGTGATTTTTCTCAACAAGCAATTGAACACTGTGTACCTAATAAATCAGCTGGTGTGTCTAGTTTTGATTATTATCTTACATTTTCATGACATTCAGACGAGCAGTTCTTCACCATCTAAGTATCATTCTCTTTTTTTTAACATAAATAATTTCGACTTTCTGGGAAAACGCTCGCAACATAAATGATCTATAGATATTCCACACTAAAAAAATCTGTCAGATAGTTTGCTGCTGTTGCGGTGAAGGTCAAACAAAGAGTCTAGTGCAATGTTCAAGGGCCCTGTATAATAAGAGATATGTGTATTGGAAGTTTGCTGACACTAGACTTACATGGCCGTGCTGAGATATGAAAAAAAAAAAAACACACACACACAGAGTGAATGGCCCTTGGTGGGGTTTTAAACTAGCTCTGTGGTAATGTCACCATGGAGACTCGATGTATGAATCAACCTTTTCTGTATTTGGTGGTGAGACTTTGGTCAGGGGCAGATGAGGAGAAGTGGAAAGTCTGTAAAAATATTGATTCTATAATTCTATACAGGGTAAGACGTGATGAAGTTAATTTGTGAAGGTATTATATGATGTGCCAGAAGTAAACTCTCATTCATTGTTGTTAGTGGCAAGCAACTATGGGCCAGAGAAGGATACACATGAGTCACATGTTCAAGGGTTCCTAGCCCAGCAACTACAGCCAACCAGGACAATAGCCAAAGACATACACTCAACCATTCCCTCACATTCAATTAATTTAGTAAATAATTTAGATCTATCAGCTATCAAAGACAAGGTCATTTTGAGAATAAAATACAGCAGGTTAATGGGTTATCATAGTAACCACTTCCAATACCCAGTAGCAGTTTATTATAACAACTAGGTATCTGATCTAGGTTGGTGCCCATTCACCCCCATGATAGATGATAATTGGCCCATGCAGGAGACTTCCTTCCAGCTTAAGGCTGTAGAAAACCACCTGGATGTTTCCTTTGGCTTGTATGGACCATTAACTACAGACACTATGAGCCTCCCACTGACTGACCGCTGCTGTGCACACCTCACTCACTAAACCAACAAAATGAATTGATTACATGTTTCCTCTAGACTTGAATGTTAGTGGCCTGATTTCTGTCACAGCATCAGTTATAAAATATACCTATTCATGATGCTTTGGAGTTAACTAGCTGTTGCTATTCGGCTGTGTGTGAGTTTGTGTGTTCTCCCCGTGCCTGCAGAGGTTTCTTCCAGGTACTCTAGTTTTGCTCTACCGCTAAAAACATTAGATTTCCTATAGGGCCAAGAGTCGCCTGAAAAAGAGATTCTTAATCTCATTGACTTTGAGTGAGTGTGGAAGTCCATGTGTGTCTGTCTCCTTGGGCCACTATGCAAACAGTTGACATCTGAGCTGGCCTGCTCTTGGTTTTATGGACTCAGTGCCACAGGCATCAAAATAAATGGAATGTTAATAGTGTACTGTACACTCACTATCAAATTAGGTAGACCTACAAAAAAGGGTTAGTAAAAGATACAAAATCAAGTGAGCAGCAGTTCCATGAGTGGTAATGCTTGAGGTCAGATAGTGGCGATAGTTCAGATAAGCAGAACAAACTCTGAACACACAAGACTGAAGCATGCGGGCTCCAGCAGCACCTGATCTACCTAATAAGAAGACCTTTTTATGTACTTTATGTTTTGTGTTCATTGAAGGGACATTTTATCAATACAGAGTCATCGTTCTGTGTAAATAAGAGTCGTGAAGCACACTGACTGACCAGAAAGAAATTGATCACTGGTGGCATGCCACACACAGCTTTATAATTTGGACTATTTTTGAAGCACCATAATGCCTGCCTGCCAGCACCTTATTATAATTAATTACTGCACAATGACTCTACTTTATGTAATCATGTGCAACAGACACAGTGCCTCATGTTGTTACAGCTGAATGGATGTGTTCAAGAATGTGTGCAAATGATTTATTAAAAAATATTATCACCAATTAGCAAGATTTCTCAAAACAAAACTATTTACATTTCAAATTCACATTTCTGTAAACATAACACTGGTGTCTTAGTTTGTTGGCCAGTCAATTCTAGGTCTTTGCAAATATATTTCACCATTGGGAAATACAGACAGTGCCTGGGCGGAGATGCACAATCCAATATTGTCACAGACAATGAGAATAGCTATGTCAACAGTTGGGTAGATGTGCCTATGTGATGAAAACTGCCTGACAATCCACAGTTAAATATTTAGATTTGTAAGTATTGTCAATGAAGGATTGTTAAAAAAATCAAAGAAATCACAGAGTACAGAGAATAGTGATTTACTATTCAGACACCCAAAAAACGTTGTGGCTCAATTGATGAAGCATTTACCGCTAAACTAGATAATCTGGTTCAAGTCCACATTCTGGTGGATGGGCCTGTGTGGTGAAAATCTACAGAACTTTCTAATAAACAAGTAAAAACTGTTTATGTTTGTAAGGAGGGCCATGCAGCTGACTCAGAGATGTGGACAGTACTTTGCAAAGAGCCCATCAACAGAGCAATCACCTGGGAACACCCAAAACCAGAACAGCGAGATTAAAAGACGCGCTATCAATTTATCACAATGCCACTGTGAGGAGAGAGCGGCTTCAACTTTTAAAGTAGAACTGGGACATTGTCTCCTTAATGACTGCAATCTATAACAGAGCATGTACATGTACAACCACATCTTGAGAGCCAATTAGAATGAGCACTTTAAGTTCTAACCCAAGTGAGTTTTTAGTTTTGGGTTGTTCAAGCAATTCACATTTAAAACCTTTGTATCTCCTAGGGGATACTGTGAGAGAACTTCAAAAATGTGTAATATAATGGAGGGAAATAGAGAGAAAATGGGGCTTCAAGCTGAACTTTTGCCTCTGTTATGTATTTGGTGTTGTTTCTTTGACTGTTTGCAAGATACTCAAAAAGCTATGATAATAGGATAGTAATGGGGCAGTGAACACATTTTTATTTTTGGTACTCTGTCAGAGGTCTGCTCTCTATAACTGCATGTAACAAAAGCAATATGATAGTTTGTTTGAATTCTAGCTACTACAGACATCCTTTGTGTGTGGATTGTAATTTAGACTGAATACACAATGCAATGAAATAGACTCAATCTATCTAACCCATTACACATTGTAAATATATTTAGAATTTTACAACAATATTACAAAATCCTTATACTCAAAAGGACTGGCCTTGAATATGTCTGGTCTAGGTAAAGCCATTGAATCAGTATGTTTTAACAGTACCCCTAACACTGGATCTGACTACAATAACTACTACACTACAAAGTACACACAGACTAAATCTGTTCTCACAGCACTCTGAAGCTTGGTCATAGCAGGACAAACATTTCTTATCTACCTGCTTCCTGTTGACGACTCAATAGTGCCTTGTATTTGAGCTGGATAAAGACATCTCTGTGTAGTGGCAGCTGACCTTTTGGGGCTACATTTGGGTCTCAACAACCAATCCAATGAATAATAAGAGATACTTGTTGACATCTTTGACCACTTAACCTCTTTAATAAGACTGTTGTTTTTCCATATATGGTGATTCGTTGCTGCCTCTTGTGTGGATTTCTTTATTTGGCTCTGGGACATAGCAAGATAAGCTTATCCAACCTCTCTCTAAATTACAGCTTCTTCACAGTGGCATCGTCTCCAGCAGAGCCTGAATGTTATCACTCCACAGAGGCGAAAGGAGCTCTCCATTTTAGATCTCTGTAGCTAAACAGTTTTTGTCGCTAACCTTGAGGCCCACTGCACAAGGCGGCAATATAAAGAATCCAGTCTGACTGAGCTGACAACACACTTAGTGATAACTTCAGCAAGAACCCTTAAGACAAAAAGCTCCTCTCTAATTATGTTTATGCCTTTCTCGGGTCATATTTGATCCATGTAATGTGTTAACATACATGAAGAATGATCATTATAATCCACTAACAATCTAAGAGAGTTTATCATATTATGAAGTATTGTTCATATACACTTGTAGGTGTGAACAAGGTCCTGGAGAAAATTGCATTGATTTGACAAATGTGTTTTTTAAGTCAAATATGCAACAGTACATCAATACAGTATATATATTTTTGACCACTGAAGTTTATTGTGATCCAGGGGTGTGTAAAGGTAGTTTTATGTCTTGGATTAAAATGTGTCTGTCTGTTTTTACAGCTGCTCATAAAATATCGACCAGGCGTCTCGGTAATACAAGTGGCGCCACACAGTCAGCTTTTGGTGATCCCAAAAAGTCTACGACAACCTTTTAAACTTTTATTGCAATGTAAATATGATTTATTTACTACCTTACACTCCAACAGCACAACAGACTACTATTACTACTGCATAAAGTATCTTCACTTATGATCTCATGTTGGTAGTGTATGAATGTGAGTGTGAATGGTTGTCTGTCCATAGTTGCTGGGATGATGGATACATATTTAAATAAATGCTAAAAATCTGTTATGTAAATCATCAACAATGTTTTTTTTATCTGAATCTAAAGATTGTTTAGTAGAAGATGCATCCCGCAAAAACAACCAAATTATGTTTAACCGCGTGGAAGTAATAGTTTCAACTGCCTCTTATGAGATGTTACAGTCAAAAGTTTTTTAGTTTGATTGATTGACAGTTGGGTTTCATTAGGAGTTTGGCCCAGGCTTAAAGTGCAATAGGTCCAAGCCTGAAGTTACGACAAGCCTTCAACTGTCAAGACCCAGGCATAAAAATAAGAAGAAATATACAAATAACAACAAGATATAAGACAGGTTTCTTATCTGATTTTTATTTTTATTTTTATTTTTATTTTTATTTTTATTTTTATTTTTATTTTTATTTTTATTTTTATTTTTATTTTTATTTTTATCATGTTTCAAAATGGGGCAGTGCACATTCATTAAC
>JAVQKC010151792.1:0-42514 GCA_036025475.1 Philypnodon macrostomus | reverse complement strand
AGCACAAGGACCTCATCCATCAGTCCTGGACACATCCACAGCCTGTCCGTCCTGGGAGTGGATCCCTCTATCATGTGGTTCTCCCTAAGGTTTCTCTTTTTCCCATAAATGGGTTTTTTGGAGTTTTTCCTGACCGCAATGGAGGCTCTAAGGGGAGGGGATGCCCTGGGACAGTCAAGTGTGTTGTTGATCATCTATTAACGTGTTACTGTTTGCAATGACCCTGTTTGTTTACAGACATCGCTTTTTGTGAAGCTCCCCGAGGCAACTGTGTTGTGATATAGGGCTCTACAAATAAAAATTTAATTGCTGTGGCGCCTAGACTAGACGCAACAGAACGTATAAATAGAAGTTTTCCTGCTATCAAACGTGTCTGGTGTAAATGCACTTAAAACATATCAGTAAATGACTTGGCATACAGACCCCCACTTCCTCGTCCACCTCCCCGTCCACCTCCTCGCTGAGTGAACTCTGCTCTTCGGGTGGCAAATGATACTTTAAGCTGCTTGCCTTTGAACTCTTTGCCTGGAAATAAAGTTAATTGTATTCAGCGAGTCACGTCAAGATTAGCAATAGAATATTTAACAACAATGTTCTTACCATCAAACCAGTCAATGGCAGCTTTGGCAGAAGGAGGGTCATCAAACGACACTGTTGCCTCTCCCTTTGGAAGACCAGTGACCTTATCGCTGTAGATGTTGATCATGGGCAAGGCAGTTTTCTTGTTTACCTAATATTACCATAACAACAAATCAATAAATACACATTACACCAAACCAGGCTGTGTAGGTTACTGTCCATTATACATACCTTGATTACTCCAATTTGTTTAAAATAGTCTGCAACTTCCTGAACAGTTGCGTCTTCTCCCAGTCCCTGTACAAAGATTGTGTTGTTGTCAGAGTTATCCTGCTCACCAGCTGTGGACAGACAAGAAAGTTAGTATGACTCTGATCAGTAAAATTAAACAAAGAAATAAGGTACTTACCTGGTTCATCCCTGGAGCCATAGTCTCGAGATCCTGTGGAAACAGAGGAGAGGAAAGGAGGAACTCTTTAAGTACCAAGTCTAATAGTGGTTTGTAATATTTACACAATATTACACTGCCCCTACTAATAATACCATGTTCTAAAATTGTGTGTAGAGCTTTCTGATGGGTGTTTCATACCGCTGCAACACATACCAACAGCATCATGGCTCTTTTTGAAGCTTTTACCAGAAGTGACACCACCAAAAGGTTTCCATCGTTAAGGTTTTACCGTCCTGGAACACCTTTGTAATTTACCTTTGACCCATTACCCTTGTCTTCATGCAACAATACCATTAGTTTATATACCACGTGTGCCTCGGCTTGGTCTTTTACCACTTCAGAAGGAAGTACTGATAAATCCAGCTATGAATACATGAAGTCCCCTGGGATCTGGACATGAATATGGTGGCAATCACTACTATTTTTAATCTCCCTCCTCTACTATCTGAATTCTCCCCCACCGACACAGTTCTGATGCTCGTCACTTACCACCGTAATTTTTGTAGCCACCACGGTCACCACCTCTGCAGAGGAAAAATTGGAGATATTTGATGGCTTTTCCTTTGTCCCCGAGAGCACATAGCTCCCCTACATCCCCACCAGTATGCACTCCTGTCGGAGTGTGCAACTATAGTGGAAATGTCTCGAGGAATGCATTAGTTTTGACAATACAAATCATTGTACAGACCAGGTGTGTCTGAAGATTCAGGCAGACAAACAATTCAGTGGGTCACCATCTACCAAATTTTGCGTAATTCAAATTGTCCAGATTAGATATCAAACACTGGTAGGCCAGCATTTTATTTTTTAAATCCAATTAGAAGTCGGAAAAGAAAATAAAGAGGTGCAATCTTCCACTGAGAGCGTTTGAGATCCTTTAACTCAGGTCCAAGTTAAAGTTCACTCTGAATACCTGTAGTATAGAACGTACATCCATGTTAACACATCACACATGTTGGACAAAATCAAATATACAACACTTGAATGAAACCTGTTTAATGTCAAGCAGCTGAAGATGTGGCTCCAAGTGTCATTTCAGGGAGCATTGTTTAAAAACAAAAAAAACTAAGTCCTGTCCTGACGCTTACATGCTCAATGTGAAAATTCTTCTTTTTTAAACAATGTTAGATTATTTTTGTACAACAATGTGTTGACTAGGGAACTTGACCTTCATAATACCTCGTTTTCATACAAGGGGTACTGTGATTTTTGTTAAATTTTTTTTCCAAGTACCATTGATTTACTGCAAAGCAACTAACCAAAAGGGTGTCAAAAGAGTGGAGGGGGGGGGTCAGTGCCAGTGATCATTTGCTCTCTGGTACAGTGACCAGAGAGTAGATATTGAATTTCTCCGAACTTTGCATTGACTCCAACATAATGGTGTAGTTTTTGTAAAAATTGGTTGAAGCATCTGGAGTGACAGGAATGTCAACTTTATGAAGATGTGAAATTCTGAAATGGTCACTGGAAACTGAGACATGCCAAGCAAGATGTGGCAACAAAATGAATATTTCTGTGAGGAATGGTGTGTGAAGGAACAGATTCAATTTTGCAATGTATAGAAATACCTTAGGGGCAGTGGCACTCTGCAACTTACCCCATACCAGGAGGTCCACCTCTTCCACCACGGTCATAGCCACCACTGCGGTCGTACCCGCCGCCACCACCGCGGTCGTATCCACTGCTACGATCAAAACCACCACCACGATCATAACCCCCACGGCCTCTGCCTCTGAAGCCGCCTCCTTCTGAACGATCGCTATCACGGCCATACCTGCCACCCTGACTGCCAGAATCACCTGTAGAAACCACAAAAAGCGCTTTCAGAGGGCATCTTAAAGAATATATATACACAACTTACTACATTATTCCTACCATCACTCCATCTTCCATATCCACCAGCAGAGCCACCTCCACTACCTCCTTGTGCCTGGCTGCCATAGCCTCCACTGCTGCCACCGCTATCCCCTCCTTGAGCCTGAGCCCCGTAGGAGGCTTGTTGACCATAGGAGCCAGAGGGTGGCTGCCCATATGAGGCTTGTTGTCCGTATGATGTGGCACCAGCAGCACTTTGACCATATGAAGCTTGCTGTCCATATTGTGCTGTGGCCGCACCTTGTTGCACATAAGAGGAAGACTTGTCTCCATACCTATGAATGAACAGAATCAACCAGTAAGCAAAGAGACATCAACAAAAGGTAAAAGATTTTAGCCACCACACATTACATCAATGTATATATATTTGAGTTAAAAAGTGCAGGAGGTTGAGTAATTGCAAGAGGCTCACCCAGGTGCAGAGGAGTCTGTCCCATATCCTGCGTACGCCTGTTGCTGACCATAGCCAGCTAAAGTAGACTGACCATAACTCTCTAAAAACAAAAGAGTATCCATGAATCAACACAAGATTACTCGCATAGATTTACAAAACAACTTTATGTTTATGGCTTCATTGAATATACCTTGAGATGCAGGCGGCTGCCCATAGCTACTAAGACTTTGTCCTCCAAAGGAGCCAGTGCCATTTCCTTGTCCATATTCCTAAAACCAAAATAAGGTTATAACCGGTAGCCTAGTCCACTGTAAGAGCACAATCTTGCTGGAAAAATGAATTTTCCTATTACCTGGCCAGCTTGCTGTCCACCATACGAACCATAACTAGAATAGAAAAATATATTTAGTGGAAGAAGCGTGCATGTAAACATTCACTTCAACTTCGTCTGGCGGGCTTACCTTTGTGCACCGCCCGGCTGACCGTAACCCGAATCTGTCGAACAAATGGCACCTTTGTTACAGTAGTTAAAACGTAAAAAACAGAGCTAATGAACGCACATCGCTTAAATATGCAAGTTTGATATTTCCATAAGTGGCCTGTGGGCACCAAAATCCGCTAAAAATGGCGCTCAATTGCGATCTTATTGTAATCTTTTCTTTTCAGGACAGTTACAATCCTAGTTGCAACAACGGTTTATTTTTATGGGGTATATGGTGAACCCCAAATAAGTTTACGGCACCAAAAACTACATTTATTAATCACGTTTCCTCTGTGGCCACAGTAAAGTAGCATTGGCGTAAACAAAGAGGCCCTGCTCACCAACATAGATTGCGCCGATCATGAGGTATAAAAGTAAGTCACCGTGGAAGATCAGCAAGCCACTGCCAGTGTATTTAATACTAACATTTGACAACAACCACATAGGGCGTAAATGGCGCCACACAAAAAGTCAATTTTCATAAAAGAAAACGCCGGGCCCATTCATCGGGCCTCGCGGTTAGCAGTCACTTTAGCTAAAATGCTAATGACCTAGTTTCAAACAAATACACTAAAGAAATGTACATGAAACATGAGATATTGGTCAGACTTACCTGTTGCCATCTTGTGACAGAGATCAAATCTTTAAAAAAAAGCACAATTGATTTGCTTTCTTTTGACTAGATTATTAAAAACCTCAAACAAATGCGCAGCCTTCAACGCCAGGCCGCATCCACGAGCTGCTCACTGAGGCACTTCCGCATAGTCTTCTTCGTCTGCCTATTATACCCATTACGACATCTACATTAACTCAGCAGTGCCACCTACTGTTACTGTGCGCACAACTCCTACAACAATTAAGACAAAAAACAATGCAAACAAACACACACTACTATATAGACTCAAATAATTAAATTATTCATTAAAAATGCATGCTAAGACACAACCAAATAGACACATCACACAAAGGGAATGAAGACGTGACTGCTATATACAATGCAATAAAAATTAAAACAGGCAGGAATATGAAGCACAACTGCTTTATTTAGTATAATATAAGGCATTGTTAAACAAGGCACAGACTGAATGTCATTAGGGTGTCTGATCTAATATGATTCAATATCATTTCTAAGACAGAACAGTTATGAATTGTCTGGCAGATTAGGGTTTCCAATATAATAGTATCAGTGTTTTTGTTGCATATAATAAAATAATTTTAGGACCAGAAAAAACAAACAACAGATGTCAAAGGTAGTTGTCAGGTTGAGTTACTGCACCAACGCATATAAAAACATTCATCTGTGGGACCTAATTACGACAGGTCTAAAATTTTTACAACAGTTTAAAATTGTTACATGATGCCCACAGTCAATTTCTTCTTGCTCCCATTAGAAAATCAGGCATGACAAAACACAATAATGTCCTTGTTAATAGTAAGCTCTCCCTTTTGTGCCTTTAAAAGTTACTGGATTTGATTTTAATAAACGGTAACATATGCATAAAGGGTAAAACGGACCCCTGTTAAAATACAAAGGTCCACTTGTATTGTACCGACATAGTTTTGCACCATACATCTTCATGAGGGCTGTACATAAAAGATTTAATGTAGTATGTACTTTATTTTGACAGCACTTTGAAATGTGCCTTTTTGCATTAACTCTTCATGCTAAATTGCACTGGGACCAAAACTTCCAGAAATTCACTTGGATATGCCAACACTACCTCCTGTGTTAGATTATTATTAATGGATAGTTAAAGCTGCAAAAATATTCATACACTCACTGGAAACCTATTAAACAGATCTATTTACCTGCTAGTGAGCTCAAATAGATCAGCCTGTCCCGAATCAAACCAAATTACAAACCAGCCAATGGATTTCAAGAATTGAAAATCAATAGTTTACAGAGAATGGTTTATAAAAAGATGCAACATGCAGGAGCAGTATCTTAGAGAGCATAAATGTCTTGCAGATGTTGAGATGAAAGAAAGGCAACAATAACCATCCATTAAAAGATAAACAAATCTGAACAAACAAGAAATGAAGCATGTTGCTACAGCAACAGTAGATCACACCAAGTAAGGTCTATCTGACCAGTGGGCGTATACTCAAATGCATGGCTGTATTTGACAAGAAATCCATCAAAGACTGAATATGCAAATCTACGAGACCAAAAGCCAATTTTAAACCAATAGTAGTTACTTAGTAGAGTCACTGTAACCGTAGTAGTCTGGGACCACAGATGTTGTGGATATATATAAAATTACTTCATTAACAGCTGAGGTAGGGTTTGACAAAAACCAAATCCTTATGATAATCTGTGACCTGTAGCTCTGAATTATAGGGAAGTATTTTAATACGCGTTTCTATGTTCAGTCCTGGTAAAACAAGATACATGATTTAAAAATACATAATAGTGACATGGAGGCTGGGCTAGAGGCTCTAACTCCACACATCTTGAGAGTAACGTCCCTTTGTCATCAGTCTCTTGACGTAATCTGTGGCCTGGGTGCGGGTCAGGCCACCGATTTCCTCCGCAATCTCATAAAAGGCTACCTGTACATCCTTAGCCATGTTTCTTGCATCCCTAAAGAGCAAAATAATCAGTTAAAAAAGTACTGGACGCTGCAGAAAGGATATACTTTAAATTCATCACACGACTGCAGGAACAAAAATGAATTAATGTATTATTAATAAAAGGTGTAACACTTACCCACAGACATAGATGTGAGCATTGTCTGTATTAATCAGCTTCCAAATGTGCTCCTTGTTGTTCTTTAGGAGATGTTGAACGTAAACCTGAAAAGAGAATTTGCACACAAAAAATCTTGTTAATTTACACTTAATTGAATTAATGCCACTTCAATGTAAAAAACAGAATGAGTTTAACCTTATGCTCCTGATCTCTGGAGAAGGCAACGTGCAGCTGTGTTAGAACACCCTCTTCCTCAGCTTGCACCAGCTCCTCCTGATACAAGTAATCTTCAGCTTTGTGTCTGCAGCCAAAATACATGGCAGTCTCACCCACCTCTTTTCCTGAGTTCAGAAAACAAGGTTTACTTTTTCTATGTTGGCAATATTCATCACTGTTACATGCCCCTACCAATGCAATAAGACATCAAACTAACCTTGCTGTTTGAGCCAGCCTCTCTCTTGGATGAAGCCCATGAATGGTGCGATCCCTGTCCCCGGGCCTATCATGATGACTGGGTTAGTGGGTTTGAAGGGCAGACGGAACTGGGACTTGCGGATGTACATGGGAACTCTCGATTTGTGACCGTTATCAGTGACAAGCTTGTTTTTCAGCCAGTTAGTAGCTACACCCTTGTTTATACGACCGGTCTTTGTGTTATACTCCACCACCACAGCACAGATGTGGATGCTATTGGGGTGAACCTACAGAGCAGTTAGAAAAGATGTTAATTTATGGTGGCAATCATTTTTAAAAAGGTGGCCACTTTGTATTTTAAGGTAGTATTATTAAAGAAAGAATACCTTAGAAGATGAAGCAATGGAGTAGTAACGAGCCTGCAGACGAGGTAGCAGCTCACACAAGTGATCAATAGGAGGTCTTAAAGAGGGCATGTCTTCAAGAATGGCTAAAATATTTCTGCAGGAATCCAACACCCAACTATGGTAAAGGGCCTGTGGAGAGGCAGAGACAGATGAAACTACGCTGTTGTACCCAACAGCAAGGTGTATATCGGAGAAACACCCCCGTACGTCTGCCACAACTACTATGGCACCAACGGGCATCTTAATCAGACATTGTGTTTTTATATTGAGGCCCCACCCCCAAACCATTACAAATATGAGAAGGGTCATTTTGACATTTTAAAATTTGTGGAATTTTTTTTTTTTTAATTTCACCCAAAAAATAATTTTCATTCAGTCTACAGGAGGCCCTATAGAGGTAACAGCCATCATATTGGTCAGATGTGTTCAGGGCCGAGAGGTAATTAGGTGTTTCAGGTTTGAGTACAATATGGAGAATCACTGTACCAAGTTTCATTGCTCTCTGGCAAAGTAAGTGTGTCTGGAGTCCCATAGGGGTCATAAACATGGGGGCGCTATAGAGGCATTCTTTATCTGACCTCTGGAATTTGCCTATGTACATTAAATATACACTAGCCCAGCTCACTGTGCCAGAATTCATGCCATTTTGTTTATGTTCAGCAGGATTAATGGCTCAATTAAAGTGCTTCAGGGCTATAATTAATTCATTCCTATGCATTGTAGAAGTACCAAACTCAATCTAGTTCAGCGTCTTCATGAATTGCGCAGTAACGCAAAAAGTTTTTTCAACTTTTCTGGATAGTTACAAGGGTAATTACTTAATTAATATTCCTCATAGAAGTACCAAAATCAATCCCATTCGGCGTCTTTATGATATGTCACTTTGTGTACATTTTGAAAGCGATCCGGCAATCTGTGGAGACGGACGGAGGTGATTCCATAATATCGCCGATATATTAACTAGTTTGAGAAGACCTGAAAAAAAGTGAAAGGAAGAAGACATCTGTACTAACTTTTCCCTCAGGTGATGAGGAGGCCATCTTGCGCATATTTTCTTGGTCTTTTGGGTTGGAGGCGTACTGAGCTAACTCATAGAGGACGTTGGTGCGAGGCGGGTGCGTGATGTCCAGGTAGTGAGTCAGGGCAGTGCGGTAAGTGGTGGGGCAGGGGAACGGGTGCTTCTTGTTAGATTCCTCTGAAACACAAAATGAAAAAAACAAATAGGGGTGATGTTTTGATTCTGGGAGAAGTCAAGGTGTGTAGTGCTTTCGGTGGCCTCCTACCATCAAGGTTATTTAAAGAGATAACCACATCAAGGTCCACTTCAAGGATCTGTCCCAGTTTGTTCACCAATGCAGAGTCATTAGTGGGGAACACAGCCACATGGTCTCCTGACTCATATCTGAAATAAATAAATAAAAATACATTGTGGGATTTCTAAGGGTTTTTATATTGACAAACATGGGAAGGGTTTGACTTGTTTGATTTGTCTGCATATTTGTGCATTTTTTAAATTTCCCTAAAACTACATTCTTCTTTCAGTCTATAGGGGGCGCTCTAGAGGAAACTGGCATCATATTGGTCAGATGTGTTCAGGGCCGGGGGGTAATTAGGTATTTCAGGTTTGAGGCTAATCGGGCAAAGTATGTGCAAGTTAGAGGCTGTCAAATATACCTGACCTCACCATTTCAATCCAAAATGGCTGACTTCCTGTTTGTTGTAGGGTGGGGTCATCATAATATTTTATGTTGGGTACACTGTGGAGAATCACTGTATTAAGTTTCATTGCTCTCTGCCAAAGTAAGTGTGTCCAGGGTCCTATAGGGCTCATAAACATGGGGGCGCTATAGAGGCATTCTTTATTTGACCTCTGTAATGTGCCTATGTACATTAAGTATACAATTGCCCGGATCAATGTGCCAACATTCACACGATTTCGTTTATGTTCAGCAGGATTATTGGCTCAATGAAAGTGCATCGGGGCATTAATTAGTGAATTAAATGTCATTAATCGTAGAAGTAACAAAATCAATCCAGGTCAGTGTCTTCATGATATGTAACTGTTTACAAAAGTTGAAAAAGATCCGGCAAAACTTTTTGAGTCATTGTGTTCACAGCTTAAGGTCTTTAATGAATGAATTACTTAATTAATATTCACTGTAGAAGTACCAAAATCAATTCAGTTTGGCGTCTTTATGATATGCAACTGTGTGTAAAAAAGTGATCTGGCAATTCGTTTTTTTGAGTTATCACGTTCACAACTAGGGTGTGTCGACGCGCATGCAGACAGGTGATTCCATAATATTGCGATATAATAATGACAATAATTCTTACCGAATCTTGGAGCCTGTTATGTCCAGTTCAAGGTGCATAAGATGTCTTTCCCCTCCTTTGTTAAGTTTGCGGTTGACAGTGACTGGTGCCAGGAACGGGTTTTTCGAATCAAATGGTCTGTAATTGGCAGGCGTATTTACAAGGATGTCCACAAGAGGGCATAGTTATTGCTTTACAGTCAAGCTTGTAATTTAAGTACTTACGGTTTTTGATTCTCAAAACTCTTTAAGCGACCGATTTCTCCTGTGTACACTTTGTTCATGTTGAGGTCGGTGTGCTCCTTCAGTTCATATTGCCTTATACTGTTGAGACAAGAATTTATTAAGCAAAAATACTTTTTTAAAAAGAATTTAAAGAAGAAAAAAGGAACTTGAACAAAATTAACCTTGACTCGTCTCCTAAAGCTTCAACTCCAAAGTGCTCACAAACAGCAGGCCAAAACTGTTCCCTCCATGAAACAAAGTCTTCCTCTAGACTGAAAGACAGGAAAATATTCTGTTAAAACTCTTTTTGTGGCAATTTGTTATGACAGTGATTAAGGCATAGGGTGGAGATATGTTTTAATCGTCTAATAAAGGAGACATTAGCACAAGCTTGGTGGATCAATTCCCTCTCCAACCAGTTCATACTGCCACTGTGTCCTTGTGCAAAACACTAACTACGCTACCTTACCTCCAGAGTATAAATGTGTTAGTGTGGTGGTTAGAGAGGCAGAGAGGCTCTATAGGTAACTAAACACCATTAGTGTGTGAATGTGTAGTGGATTCAGTTAATTACTAGGGCTGTCAGCGTTAACGCATGGGAATAATACTAAATAATAGACGTGATATTGATTATTTAACGCAGATTAATCCCACTACTGGTCGACATCCTCCTGTTTGACAGAGCAGAGGAGAGCGGAAGGAGAAAGTGGGCCTTAGTGAGCGTGTGCCTGTTCAAACTGCAGAAACAGAAAAAATATTGACAGTATCGACAGTGTTCAGCTCGTAAAACCATACTCTTGATCCACAAAACACAACAAAAAATGGTCTTATATTTGCAGAGATATCGCTGATTCAGTATACATCCATTGAAAAGAATAGGCTCTACACAGGCTGCTCCCGCCGTCTTAACCAGTGTTTTTTTTTTTTTTATATATTTGCTGTAGTTTCACAAAAACAACAGAAATCAGTTTTCTAGAAGGTAAAGTAAATTCAGGCTGTGTGTAGTGATGAGGAAGTCTCACTATGGCTCGACCAGTGTGGCTGGAGCTTGGTCAGCGATAGCAGCTTTAGGGAGCTAGGGGTGGTAGCTCCATCTGGGGCCCCACATAAAAAATTCACAAAAAAAGCTAAATAAAAAAAAATATACATCATGCTTAATCACAGCCCAAAGGTGTGATTAATCTGATTTATAAAAATGTATCAATTGACAACACTTTTAATTACTTACTTCCCATCATCATCTCCAAGACCAAGGTCAAAGATGCGTTTGGCCCCCAGCTCTTCAAGTCTTTTGTCGACATATTTGCCCATTGCATTGTAGTGTTCATAAGTCTTATTTCCCAAGGAAAATACCTAAAACAGAGCATAAAAATAAATCTAAGTGTACGTAAGGTGGAAGCAGAATGGTAGACACGATGACCCCAAGAATGTAAATTTCCCACAGTCCTCAGTGAAACGAGGTCAGGGCTGCAGCACAGCAACAATGACCCACAGAGACCAGCTATGACAGTAACTGTGCACTTCCTTCCATGTTCCCTACAATGATACACAGACTGCCTATTGGACGTTTGGATAACAGGCAGGAACAGTTCTAGCTAACATATTGACTAACAAAACAAACAGAAGGGGAAAAATGTACCGTACTACCAATTTGAGGTAACTTCAAATTTCTCAAACTTACTAAGTTACTTTTTTTCTATTTCTTGAGATAATTGACATTGTCAATGTGAAATGAAGCAATGATTAACATAACTTCTAGGTATAGTACAATTTTGCTGCTTGCAGTTTTTTTTCTGAATGTTCGGTTTATCTGTTAAAACCACTAAAGCACAACAAAGTATATAATAATAAAAAAAAAAAAGAGTCAAATGGGCAGGTTGAATAAAGTTTCATCCAATCAGAAGCCGAAGTCAGTTTCATCAAATAAAATACAGTAGTAAAGTTAAAATAATAAATAATAAAATGAGCAGTTGAAAACCACTGCCCTAAAGTCTGGTCTTCATTTGTTTTCACATTTGTAGCACTGAACCAACCTTCACCAACACTGCACCAATGTAGAATTTTAGTAAGCTCTTTACATTCCACAATCATCCCGACAATAATACTTACACGCTCCCCCGAAACCAGACTGACATTTAAATGCAAAATCCAGTTATAACTTCAGACGCAATTGTTGTGTGGAAAAGAGACATTATACTTTTAAAAAACTCACTGTGTAGTTCAGTCCAGACAGATCCTCATCGTCATTTTCTTGAAGCCAGTCGTAGAAGTCCTGGGCGTTATCGGTTGGGTCTCCTTCACCATAAGTAGCCATGCAAAATATGGCCAGGGAGTTTGGGATCTCAGACAGACGAGACAGTTCACCCTGTTGAATAAAGAAATGACTTGAGACAGGACACTACAGAAGATTTTGATTTGGAGGCACTTTGCTAAACCCAACACAAGCTTTATCACAAGATTTATTAAGCCCTTTACTTCTAATTATTCACAATGAGAGATCCATAATTTAAAATAAACGTTCATTGTGTTAATAAGGTAATGCAATATAATATCTAAATTGCAGTTTAAGACTATTAATTACAAAGTGAAGTGTCTCACCTTAATTAAAAGCGGAGATATATACTTTAGCCCAATGATTTATCACTACTACTAAGGGCTTGTATATAATTGCTGCAGCACAATGACAAGAGAAATGTTTGATTTGTGGGCCTCTTGTTAGTTACCACAAGGGCATTTAGTGAGTCAGGCCTCTGCAAAAGTACCACACCATTCAACACTGCAGAGCAATCTTTTTTTCAATAAGACAAAAAATGGATTCCAGACTTCTATCCAGACTCACAAGAAAAAAAAAAGTCTTGTTCATTGAAAATCTGTGGTTTCTCCGCCTCAACAGATTACCATTTCGTATTCCTCTGGATCGGCCGCCATTCCTTTCATGCCGTAGCGTTGGGCATCTTTGGACAGTCGGTTGGAAAATTCCTCCGCTGTGCCAGTTTGGGAGCCGTAGAAGACAATGATGTTTTTGCCCTGTTTATAAAAAACAGAGAGAAATGCGTGATTAAATAAAAATGGTAAGAACTTAGATAACAGCGTGGTTTATAAAACACACAGCAAGCAGAACTTTATTGTGGCATCTCAACTATTTGCAGCAAAACCACATGATTCAAACAAAACAAAAGCCTTTTCCTGAGTCTGGGGTGAAACGGAGAACATCAAGTATTTTGGAGAAAATATGTCTCATTCTAAATGTGAGACCTTATGCAGTAAATTCAGCTGTCCAAACTTCTGAGTGATTTGAAAAAGGTCATATTAGGTTTTGCAAGTAACTGGAGGCCATCACATCAACTACATCATGTACAGGTATATATGCAAACGTACAGACCAAGTACGTATACTATACAACAATAGTATAGGAAAACGTACATTCTCTCTAAACAGAGACGACTCAATAAAACAAGAGCTTTCTGAAGCACTTACAGTTTTCTTCATCTTCTCAATGAAGCTTGTCTCTCTTGTGGTGGGTGTCCTGAAAACACATGAGAATATACTTAGTATAGCAGCAAACTAACAAAAGATGTATTATAAAATCCAATAATCAAAATGAAATACCATATAAAGTAAAATATTCAAAGAGGTAATTCCAATGGAAATATTAGAAAATGTATATAGTTAATTCCCAATAGAAGATTTCCATTTGAGATAAAAAAAACTGAACAAAAACAACAGTATTCACCATGTTTGAAGCGGTATTTCACGCAGCACTAGCTAAACACACGTCACTAGTAATCCAATTTCAATTTTTAATTTGCTGAACAAGGGTAGCACCACTAAGCTTTGTGTCGAGATACGTGTAGAGATCAAAACAGCATGTCCAAGCACACGGAAATAACAGAGTACATGGGGAACCAAATCCTAATGGCGGCAAATAAAAAGGCTATAAGTGCTTTATTCAGCATCAAAGCTGATGTAAACTGGCTACACACTACGAGGTATTGCATCAGTTTCAGTTATCCACATAATACAAATGATTAGGGCTGCACAATGTTATTATCGATTTATTCAGTATATTTAGTTTAAGTATGCTGTGAAGGAGCGAGGTCCCTTTAGTAAACATGCTGTGTGAAGGGTAGATTTCAGATTGAAAATTGAAACAAGCCTTCGACCCTTTAGGTTAAACAATGCTGACAGCTTTAACAAGATCTGTCGACGCTGTTATCAACTCGGGCGGCTTCCCACAGTCACTTCACAAAGAGGGGCTTCTGTGGCATCATTGGAAAACAGAGGTTACTACAGTTCATATGCTCGCGGATTTGAATAGAAGTAACAGGTAGAGTTTGTAAGAAAGCAAACGTGCATGTTTTGGTATAAATAGTGGCTAAAATGATTTTAATAGTATAGCCATTAGCTAAATGTGTAAATCTAAAATAACTGCTTACAGGATCAAACCAGGACTAAACCAGGACTAAACCAGGATCAAACCAGCACTAAACCAGGACTAAACCAGGTCTAAACCAGGTCTAAACCAGGATCAAACCAGGACTAAACCAGGACTAAACCAGCACTAAACCAGGTCTAAACCAGGTCTAAACCAGGACTAAACCAAATCACATCTGAACTAAACAGGGTCAGAAAACAGCAGAAAACCAGGTCTTCACCAGAACTAAATCAGAGCACAACAATCAAGACCTGAACTACATAAGTCTCCTGAGTACGACAAAAAGTACCACAATTTGAGAACCACTGGCTTATTGAATCTGAAAAGTAAAGCCTTCTATAAGACACATCAGTGACCAGGAGCTCGGATGAAAAGAAGGATGTAAGACAGAAGGTTATAATTGCATTTGTCATCCGACGGAGATGATAACATCTATAAACCACTGCCTCTCATTGGAATCACGTCACCAGGTCAAAACAGTTCAAATGTTTTGGAAAAGTAAAGAAACAAAACAAGTTCTTAACATTTTAACTAAAGCTTTTGTTCATGTCAAGCCTTTACTAACCTCTCAGCAGCATCTCTCCTGTCCTCTGGCAGGGAGAACACACAGCCCATGGCACGCCGCCACTAGCACCGCTGGCTAACTCACGCCGGCAGCCGCTCACGATGACAGCTAAAGACAGCCGACAACGCACCACAGAGGTAACATAACCATACAAGCGTCCCCCGTTTGCTTTTTTCCAGTTCAACGCAATCTGAAAACCTCTTCCTTCCAACAGCCTACGAGCCCTGTTGGTGCCTGGCTGAGGACACAATGGTGGGAAACTGACTTCCCCATAAAAAGCAGGCAGCCCCACACTTTGGATTTGCGCACACACTGGAACACTCAGGAGTTGAAAATGCCTTCCTCCTCATCCCCGCCCCCTTCTCCTCTGAAAAGGTGTTAGCATTGACGAAGTCCTCCAAGAGCCATGGTGGAAAAATGCTTGCTCGTTATCAGGGGGAAACTCTTGTACTGAACGAAGAAGAGCTTTGAATGGTGAGTTTTCCTGGAGTGCCCCCCCCCCCCATCTCGGCGGCGGAGGAGAGAGAGAGCGAGACGGGAATGTCATTGCTATGGCAACCTCATTTATCATAAGAGGATTCCATTTGTGACACACGGACAGCTACTCCAATGGCAGCTCAAACCACACTGAGTTAAAAGGAGAAGAAAAAAACAGAAGTGGGGAGAGAAAGAATGAAAAAAGTAACTAAGGGGAGGGAAGAAAGAGCTGCTTGTCTTTGGTCTCAACTTTCCACCTTTTGGAGCGCACTCACAAAAGACTGCTTGGCACGCTCATGCTCGTTCGCTCGCTCCGGGGGACTTTCAAATCAGGTCCAGGGACAAACAACAAAAAGCACAGGAAAGACAGAGACTACGCCCCCTTCATAACAGTTAGATAATCACTTTAAAAGGGGGAGGAACTTGGCAATAATGTCATTCTATACCATTTTCCTGTAGCCCACCCCTAACCCGCTGCCCTAGACAAGCGCACGCACACTTCCCGTAGCAAAACATTAGATTTTCCAGAGCTGTTTTCCCCTGGCTACGGTCCTCGCTTTAGAAAAAATTTGAATGTTCTCTCACTTTCCAATTAAAAGCAGACACAGGGCTAAGATCCCTATGTAGAGAGTGTGGCTTGAGAGAGAATACATTATCCACCAGTTCTCTGATAAGTACAGCTTGGGGAGTGTCCATTGAAATGACAGACAGCAATGGGACTTTGGGAGCAGTTCCAAAGACCAACTGTGTGAAAGAGCGAAAACAAAGGTCGAATCTAGTGGAACATTTACAAGAACTTCAAGCTGCGTTGCACTCTCACACACTGGCATTGTGTGTGGGATTACTTTTACAGAGAAATTAAATAACATTCAGGAGTCCAGCTATTTCTATTATTGATCAAAGTGAAGGGTGGATCAGTGAAGCCACAGGTTGTCTCGCTCCCTGCTAAGCACTGCAGTGATCCACGGTTAAAAAATAAATAAATAAATAAATGCAGATACTATTTATAGATATACAAACAGGAAGTCGGCCATATTGGATTGAAGTTGGTAAATCAGGTATATTTGACCGATTAGGCTCAAACCTGAAACACCTAATTACCCCCCGGCCCTGAACACATTTGACCAATATGATGACGGTTTCCTCAATAGCGCCCCCTATAGACTGAATGAAAAATGTTGTTTTAGGGAAATTTACAAAAAGAAAAAAAATCCTTCACAAATATCCAGATTGACATGGTTTGGGGACTGGGTCTCTTAATTGCTCTAACAAAATAAAAACGCTTAGAAATCAAACAACGTCTGATTAAAGTGGCAGTTGGGGACATAGCAGTTGTGACAGACGTATGGGGCCGTTTTTCGCCTTGCTGGGTATGACAGCGCGGGCCTAGTATATGTAGTTTTATAGTGTTATAGATATGAAATTACCACACACATTAAGACTCACAGATGAAGAGTAGTCAAGAGGATCTGAAGGCATAAAGAAGAATATACATATATATATATTTAATCTGAGCACAATTCAATGTTATAATGTTGCAATAAGCAAGGGCTATTTCAACATACTGTTTCTTTGAAAAACAGAATAGAAAGCCAATGACAAAATATATGAACTGTCTTGACCCAGGATTCACAGTTAAAATAGGCAGAAATTGCCAATGCCGTTTTTTTGTATTACTGTTCAAAAATGGCAATTATCTATAAATCTTTTTGCAGTTTACCACTTTTGACCCCCTAGAACTGAATGAGTAACATGGCTCCCTGCCACAAAACAGGAATGACAGAAAAAATGTGGGGTGATATCAACTATCACCTCAGGCTTGACAATTACCTCTTCGAAAACATTGGAGTTTAGTTCATTACTCACATAGTCTCAAGTTTTTTGAATTCTGGGATAGGTTCAGGCTTCTTGCGGGACATAAACCAATAAATGATGAGGCCGACGATCAGAGAGAAGAGGAAGATGTCCAGGTTGCTCAGTAATGGCTCTTCATCCATCACAGCGTCAGTGGGGGCAGTGGTCCCAGCCTCCATGTCTGCCATGTTGACACCTGCACACATAGGGAGAAATGAGCTGTTTCCCCCTCAGTCTTTATGCATGAACACTGTTCACTAAAGGGTATTGTAATTCTACTACGAACTAGTAATATGTACACTACAAAACTATTTATTCTAAGTACACAGGACACAACTGACGCATGGTATAATACAGATTTCAGTTTATTTGTCATATGCACATTCAACACAGGGTCAGAAAATGCAATGAAATGCTTTGGATCGGAAGAACCGTTAGACTCGCTAAGATGCAATTACAAACATGTGTGTACAATGTTTTACATGCTCCTCACACAATGGTACTTAATGCTGATTAACATGCTGATTGTTCAACTGGAAAACAAGAAGTCCTCTCATATTTCTCAAATCCTAATTCCTATAGTCCAATATAGAAGCTCCTTCAATCCATTCAACAGTTGAAAGAAGAACCAGTTACCTTACTCTGGGCTTAATTTTAACCTCTCATATTACATTGGATTTGTATGATAGTTGTTTTCACACAGGGATTGGTCCCTCACTCTAGTTGTCCAGCTCTTTTCCAGCCGGGACCCAATAGACAGTAGTCCCATGTCTTACGTGTGATGTGCTCTGTTGTGAGAATGTGTGAGGCGGTGGACGGGGTGATCTGCCCAGACTCCGGTGAGCCAAAGTCACAAAAAAACAGCTTGTGCGTCCAATGCACAAGCTGTCCCAATGCACACTCAGTGCCAGTAGTGTACGGCTCACTGAAGCTCGTACAGGCTACTCCCGATGTCCAAAAACACAGTCATTACAAAAGAGTCTGCTCGTTTGAGGCGAAGTTGGAGCGGGCAGGGCGCATTTTGACCAAGAGGGGACCAAGAGGGGACAGCAAAAATCTTTCGCATTGTGAAGGAAAAGGAAGCAACTAGGCGTTTATCATTAGGTTTTTGGAAAAAAAAAAAAACGTAAAGCTTGTGGCCTTAAGGTGGATGCCTACAGAAGTGAGTATGACAGTTTTACTGAGGAGCTACAGGTGAGGAGCCAGTTCTGTATCAGGGAGGAGGAGGCGCACCATGGCTGTGATGTGGGATTGGCTATAGGCTATTGGTTTATAGGTTTATAGGTTTATAGGCTACTAAAGAGCTAGTAAAGGAAGGAATGATCTGGCAATTCTTACACTAAAAATAACACTGAAAAAATCTATCTTATTATACATTATATATTATATATAAATAAGGTAGCCTATTGACTTGGTATTTTGACAGCTGTGTGTTTAGCGTTGTGTTTGCGTTCCGGGATCACATGTGGGCCACTATGGACCCAGGTTTTTTGATTTCCAGCAATGTTTGATTTTCAAATTAAGCACTGACTATGTAAATAATATACACTGTCCTTCGTGAATCTCCATATATAAAAAAACAACAACAAAAAAAACGTTCTAATGTTGGTATGTTGGTGCAATGTTGGCAACAATGTGTACAGTACAGTAGTCATGTCAACGACATCCCAAAAGGGTCGATTAGTTCCTCTTGAACAACACCAAAAACAATGAGAAAATAGCAGGCTTCCAGTCATATAGAAATGCACATTTAACGATTATTTTGCAAACCGATTAATCACGATTTATCCGATTAGATAAACTAGATAATAATATGCTGTTTCAGTGGCTGACGTGTATCTCAGCCCTGTAGCTAGACAAGCAACTATGTCAAAGAGGCACTGTGGTGTAGATAAAAATCACATGGGTGCTTAAATGTCCATTAGGGAGCATGACTTAAGTTAATAATGAGTAGTTGTTCTTGTGGGAGTCCCAAAACCCCACCGTTAACGCACAGCCAAAGTTCATCACAGTTCATTTTAACCATTTACACTGGTCTGCTTTAAACAAACACAGGCAACGGCAGTACTATCCAGTCACTACACGTAAAGTAAAGTCTCGTTGTTTTAGTGTATAATATAATACATTAATTTCATTCGAAGTAGTCACGCAAAAATGTTCTGGGTTAAGAAGTTTTCTGTAAGTCTGTTACACATCAGCATAAAATGGACAAAAATGGAGCCTACTACCTAGAATGAATTATTGTAGATAGTTAGTTATTTAGTGCACATTTTAAGCGCACATAGTTAACAAAACAGCAATAATTTAGCTTTTCTCTGTTGGTTTGGCTAGCTTCGATTTGTATAACACTTTTCCCATGATCCCATATGACTGTTAGAAACTATTGTTACATTGCGCCCTATGATATATGGGGTCTAACAATGTGTAGATCTAATATTTAACGACTGCCAAGTAACATCTGCATATATAAAACTAAAGTATAAGTTGTGATTATCTCTTACCTTCGGCTCTCTCCTCTGTGTCAGACTCCGACCACAATGCGGAAGGAAACTTTACGCCATGAAGGACGAAACCAACTGGAGAAAGACTGCGGGGGTGGACTCGTCAATGTTTATGGACATATACCCCAAAGACAACCCTGTTTATTTGAACTATAAAGACTTTTGTGACTTTTAGAAAAGAACAAAGAACAGTAAGTACACATGTTAAGTTGGGCAATGTTTTCGTTCACTTCTATCGGGCACGAATCTTGGTAAAATCATTACCTAACCTGAACTTTCTATTACAAATAGTGCTGAGGTGCAGCGTGCTAAAGGTCATGGTTATATAATCCATCCAGCTGAACAGACTGTGTTGGTCTGACACGCACCTTATCAAAGTGTGTCCTCCTCACTCTCAATGGGTTTATTTTCAAAATGCCAAGGACACTACAAGTCCACTAGTCTTCTTATTGCAGTTAAAAAGAAAACACGTTTTTTATAGCCTACAATATTATTCAGCAGTAGGCTGTAGCAGTAGGCTTATTAATATTCATCATGAAATGCCCGAGGTTCAGTCAAACTCACTATTTAGGAACACTTTGTACCCAATAAAAGGCACTTAAAAATCCAGTTTATTCCATTCTGCTTAATTTAAACAGTAGGTCTCAGGTCTGTCTTGAACATTTCAAGTTACTGTTATGTATGTGTTTTTGCCTTTATACATTGTTGAACTGATGTACCTAATAAAGTGAGTGTATGGTGTTTTGAACAGTCACACATGCTTATGATCTGAACCTTTAATAATGACTGATAAACACATACATTGTATAATATGTGCAGCAAATGTTGACAATAGCAATGGTTAGTAGACTTAAGATAAGACAACATGTGGCAAGCTTTTATAATGGCTTGTCACAGACTTTTGGGTTTTTGATTACGGCTCTTCATCTTCTGGCGAACCACGGCAACAGTTGTTAAGAAATTTCCCATGAACAAAATAAGAAAACAGAGACCACACAACAAGACCTGCAAAAAATAAGATACAATTAGAATTAAGCCCTCTTATGGGGGACATTTTGTATAAAAGCAAATCAACTGATGTATATCTAGGGGGATGGCATTAGGGAGCACTGACCTGTCCTTCTTTACACTCTGGGAGCTGGGCCATTTTGAAGAGAGAGAGGCTGTTGAAGAGCTGCCAGAACTAAAGTTCATATTTAAAATTAATATTCGGTCATCACCAGAGCATTTTAGACTTTATATTTATTTATTTTTGAACCAAATTATGTAAATTTTTGACAAATGTCACATATTTCTTTTCATATTATAATTTTGTAGCTCTACCTTTTATAAAACTAAAGAATATTTTTTCACATATGTTTTTTTGTCCTGGTCAGTGTTTGTTTAACTCAAATCAAGACATTTCTAATAGTTGTAATGATTATGGCAAAGTCATGTGACAACCAACCTATTTTGTTCATTTACCACAAATCACAAGACATCATCAAAAAAGGAGCTTTGGTCATTGCTGAGTCATTTTATCATTGAATGAGATAGCATGTCTAACCGTGACTGTGAAGTGACCATGAACGTGACCAACATAATGCTGACTAAGCAACAGTGCAATGCGTTTGAGTGAATGACTGTATACTTACGTGACCAAAAAACAGGAAGGGCAACAGAAATGTCAGCCCTTTCCACATCCAGGACTGAAAACCCTCTAAAAAACACATACACAACAATATTGCAACACTGTTTTGACTAATGATTTTTTTTTTTTAATTGATGAGCTATGTCTGCTGATGGTGTCCTTGCTCTGTGACTTACCCACAGTCAAATCCATGTTGTGTCTTTCTCCCAGGGCTCTAAGTCTGTAAAGGCATCCACTTTGATAGTAGCACTGCAGACACTGGACAAAGCCTGGGAGTTTGAGAGAAGAGACATTCAAAAGGTGCTCTTTGTGATGAAAAAGAAAAGTAAGAGTGCAACCAGAGTTTACTTTGATACAAGGAGTAAGCAAGAAACTGGTTCCGGAAAATCTTGTACAGTTTTCCATCAGGCCTTTGGTAAGAAGAAAAAAGCAGAACGTAATAATAATAATAATAATAAAATTATTATTATTAATAATAATAATAATAATAATAATAATAATAATAATAATAATAATAATTTCATAAATACATTTGAAATATTACTCATGCAACTATAGTGTAGTTACCATGTTAGCATGACTCCAGACAGAAACGCTGAAATATAGTGATGGAAAACCCACCAGCCTTTAATTCTGCAAATGCAAAAATTGTAGATATTATTTTTTGGGGCAATTTAATGTATCGACTAATTATGCGACTGTAGACCTTAAAGACAAAATTGTTCCAATACTGACCTTTTCTGCATACATTATGAGAATCCAACCATTACTACTTACATTATTTTGCTAACTGATGATCCAACTAAATAGCACACAAATAGCTTAATGGCCATATGCTGCTTAGAGTTCTCACTCAAACAAACATCTTTTAGTTTATGGGTAAATGCTCTGTACAATGAGACACAAAACTATTACCCAATTGATTATTGGACACTTTTACCTGGTGACTTGATTTAGAAGCTTATCTTACAATGATAAAAATATCTTACAATGATAATAAAAAAATCATAGAAAATAATCCAGATGCACAACAAAAAAAAACATTTCTTCCTTTCTCCTGACTGACCTTTTTTGAATATTTCTTGCACAATAACAAACCGTAAAAAGGTAACAATACAATGTTTTGTTTGCAATATCGCATAGTTATTTGTTGGACCAACCTGGATCCATTGGTGATGAGGATGCTCTCTCTGATCGTTAATGTACAATAATACCACACCAGCACAAAATTGAGGATGGCATCAACAAATCTGAAATGAGACACAAATGTTAAAGATCAGGTTGAAGTACGTACCCATATAAATAATAAATAATTTGTCATAATAATAATAATTTGTAATGATTACCTGTAGCTCACAAAGAAATAGCAAATAAATGAGAGCATCAACAGGATGACTGTGAGGTACAGCTTAAACTTCTCATATTCATCTTTGTATGCAAATCTGTCAAGGACATTGTAAATTCAGAACACAGGGTATAGCTCTTGCAACTATAGTACAAATATAATGAGATCTCACAACTAAATATATTGAATAATGTCGGCCTTTGTGCTGTGACCACTTTGTGACTATCCCTTCAAACACAAAAAAGAAACTATGAGCATCACTTACTTTGACTGCTTGTTGAGGAGCGTGACATTCACATTTCCAAGAACCAGGCTGAGATATACACTGCAAAATGGGAAAAACTTAAACATATCGTTGTGATCTTGTCACACATGAACCCACAAAAGACTCTCACCCATTTTTCTTTGGAAGGAACGACTCCATTTCGAAGAAGACATTTAGTCGTGTTTTGAGTTTCTCTTTTAGCTCAGCTGCAGTTTTAGAATCTTCTAGTGACAATCCTTTGCTGCATCTGTGCAACATAAAACACCATAAAGAGCTCATATTATTATTCACACTTTTGCACATTTATTTTTTGTATTTATTGAGATTTGTACAGCGTCTTGAGACCTGACATTACCCTGTGTGAGGTGTGAAGATTACCTCTTGACTTGGTGTGACAGCTCGTCCAGGCTTTTACGATGCCGGGAAATTGTTGACGAGCAGTTGTTTTGTAACTTCGAAATTTCATCCAGTTTTTGCAGGTATAACTTGTGTGTCTCCTGAAATGGTAAAACAAAGATGGTCATTATTACATCATCTTGAAGCTGTTGTGTAATTGGATCTAAATCTCACCTGAAGGTGCTGGTATTGTTCTTCCAAGCTCGCCCACTCCTCCAAAACGTCCGATAAGCTTTGAGGCATTCCTATAACCCCCTAAATAATTTTTAAATGTCAATGTGTCCTAAAACGCACATAACATACCTGTTGCTATGTACTTAGAAGGGTGTGTGAAATTTCAACAGTTTATTGCAGAAAGTGAACTTTGACTGATAGTGTTCAGGATTTGTCTTGGACATTGCTCTTTGACAAATCCAAGACGTTTCTTTTCTTGCTCTGTCTCCAAATAACTCTTTATAGCTTTTAGAGGACATGGTTTGCATGATTAATTGTGTATTTAAATGAACACACATGCATAATATCTATTAAAAACAAAGTATACTCAAAAGCTATCTACACAAGCATAGGAAATAGCACCATCTAGTGGATAAAAGAGTAACTGTTGCATTGTTTTAGTTGAGTGCAGTAAAGCTGATTTGCCATAAAATTTTACACCTAGTGTCACCTACTTTTTCTTACATGTTGTAGATTGTATGCATTTTATATGTGTTTCTTTCGCACCAAATATAGACAGTGTTGTTTTAGTTGGTCTGTGAATCTCACCGTATCCGGCAGCTACTTGACCGTAAACAAGAAAAAAGACACTCTCACGTTTAACTCCCTAGTTAAGCATGCATTATGACTACTGGTAACATGTACACTGTGATATTCTACACGTGTGCTACATGGCTACACACCAGAAGTGAGTGGTTTTATTTTGAAAAAGACAGACCGGATGTTTATATTGCGGTGGCACATGCGCATAACAAAAACTGGACCCGGCTACTCTTTGGTTAGAGAGCAGAGACACTCAGGACCAAAGAGGAGCTTCTGTTTTTGATCCAAGTGACTGGCTGTGGAGATTCTTTCACGTTACCCATACAAAATACGAAGGAAGCCAAAACAGTATCTATTTAAAGGTAAGAGTTAACTATGTCAGATTATTATCCCGCTTAGTGGACGTTAGCCCAGTGTGTAGCCATACTATTGTTACCGAATACAACGCTTTTAACCTATGCAGTGTGTTCTATATTGTTGTCAACAGAAGCGAAAAGAATCCACTTTTTGTCGAAGGTTAAAGGATGAATTAGGCACTAAATTCTAAAGCACCTTGGCTACTAAAACTCACGTAATCCTGTGCAGTTATTTCACAATGGTCTAGCTACTCGGCAAGCTTAAACAAGGAAGGCTTATATTAATATTGTTCAGTTTTTGGTTTAAACCCTTTAGCGTATACCACTAAAAATATGCATGTATAGACCCTTTCATAGTTTGTACAGAAAGTTATCAATTATGGAATGCCACAAAAATGTCAAATTAAGATGGTTTGACAAGTCCACAATAGTTTTTTATTGTATGCTCAGAATTGTTCTACGCATACAATGAATCACTATTGTCATCAATATTTCTGTAAGGACTAGAAACAAGAATTTCACCACCAGCCAAAAGTCTTAACTGTTACTAATGTGTACATTAAATAAACCCACAATGTGAAGTACATTCACTAATGTTTCCTAACCAGGCTCTGACATCACCTACATGTAGAGAGTGGTTGTCATTTGCACAAAACACCTCAATTTCTTATATTTTGTATAATTCTATGGCTAATTGTAATTTCTCCATTGAAATTGTATTATGGTCTTGCCTCCAGTTTCCCCCATTCCAGAATTTAGAACATTCTGTTTACAGACTTTGAAAGGGTCTAAGTGGCGGAGAACATACAAATGTACAGTGGTTAAAGTATCTTTTATTTTACATTCTAAACAGTCCGAAACACAGTATTACATTATTAAGTCTTGCTAATTTAAATGGTTAATTGTGTTATCTGTGCTAAAGTGGTATTAATCTATGTATTATACCATGTTGTTGTCTGTTGTCTGCCATACACCCTTTTTAATTTGACCTTTTGAATAATTTGCATTTCACATCATTTTAAACCAACCTTTCCAGTCTGTGTTTAACTGAAAGCATAGACTTTATTGTGTGCTGTACAGTAGCCCTGAACATTACTCAAACAGATGGGTTTTTTTTCTATAGGGAAATGTGTGCTGCTGTCTACATCGTGTCCACTGTAGCAGGCTACGTGCTCACATCGGCGCTGCTGCTGAAATGCCCCAACCTTTTGCACCGCAGGAAGAGGGAGCCTTTCTTCAGCAGGCACATCTCTCACCGAGGAGGTCTGCCATAGCATCCACTATCATTCATTCCAAAAATATTCCATATAAAAGTGAAGCTGTTCTTTGATTGCAGGAGCAGGGGAAAATCTGGAAAACACCATGGCAGCATTCAAGCAGTTAGTAAACCTTAATTACAATACTTAAGACGCTCATCTGATTTCACCACATTTGTCTGTTCTTGTGACCAGTATATGAGCCTTGTCATCTGATCTCCATAATGTTTAGATTGTGACATACTGTTGTTTTTCTGTGGTTAATGGGAGCTGTGGTTGTCTATTGACCAAAACATGTTGCAATATAACCCAGTACAATTTATCAAACGAGAAGACAAATCATATCTCAGTTATCTCTATTGGCTCTAACCCAGGACTAACCCGAAACTAAATCAGGCCTAAACATTTATTTTCTGCTTTTTTCCTCAGTGCAGTAGATGTTGGTACAGACATGCTGGAGTTGGACTGCCACCTGACTAAAGATGAAGAAGTTGTGGTGTCTCATGATGCCAACCTTCGTCGGATCACTGGGGTTAACGGTTACATCTCCGACATGGCATACAACGTGAGTTACCGCCTACTCTATAAATGTATTCTTAATTATAGTGTAACTTCATTGTATTTTTTTGTTTCATTTTGATTCCGTTAGTAACCTTTGGCCTAGCACAAATCATGAAGTCATTTTGCTTACACACAGATCTTGTATGCCTTTGGTCAATAACTTGAGCAACATTTGTTATAAAAGCCACTTGGTTCGATCTATGTGGGTCAATACAGCATTTCTGTGTCTTCATGTCCTCCCTATAGTCTGCTTTGATACCCTCCTTACAAGTGTTGAATGGTGGCTATAGAGAATGACATGGGAGTGTGAATAGTTGTCTGTCTGTGTATGTTACGGAAGTGAATCCTTGTCTATTGTGCAGTTCCGCCTGCCAGTAACAACCAGGATAATTGGTAACACAAAACTGCACTGCTGTCCAGACACTTCCATTAACACAAATTCACCACAGTTACCAGTGTGTAATTCAAATAACTAATTTTAGATTTTGTTCATTACTGTCCGTGCAGGAGCTGCCACCATACCTCTGCAAACTGGATGTCACTTTCCAGAGAGGTGAGCTTTTATTGGGATAACATGCATTACCCACTCACTGGTCACTTTATTAGGTAGACACTATACCTAATAGTGATACCTAGTGTGGTCTTGTTGTCACCCACCTGCTTCTAGCTGATTAACTGTTTGAACTCACAAGCAGGTAGTATTTTGGCTAGTGAGTTCATTTAGCCTCTTTGCTACATACATTAGAATACCATAATGTAAAAATGTAGATGTTTAATAATCAAGGCGACTCTAAAATATAAACTGACTTGCAGAGTGTTACTGTGCCGGGGGAGACGATAAAAGGATCCCCCTTCTTAGAGATGTTTTTGATGCCTTTCCAAACACTCCTGTTAACATCGACATCAAGGTCAACAACGACACCCTCATCAAGAAGGTGATTTAACTCCTGTCTATTTTGGCTACAGCTGCATTAAACTATAAGACCTATAGAGCTTTTATCTTCCACCCAGTGACAGCTGCAGGATAATTCACTGTTTTTGTTTTACACTTGTGGCCTGCAGGTGTCTGAGCTAGTAGTGAAGTACGATAGAGAGAAGCTAACCGTTTGGGGTAATGCCAGAAACCAAATTGTAAAGAAGTGTTACAAAGAGGTAAATTCACTGCCAATTATCAATGAGTTTTGTATACAAGTGTTTCATATGCTGAACTAAATTGTATTTGTACTGTTTCTGCAGAACCCTCATATCCCAGTGTTGTTCAGTTTACCCAGAGTATTGCAACTGTTGGGCCTATTTTACACAGGGCTTCTGCCTTTTGTTCCTCTCAAAGAGCAGTTCCTAGAGATCCCTATGCCGTGCATTCTCACCAAGTAAGTCTTTAGGTTGAAAAGCATGCCACTTTTAAAAATGTTTGTAATATAGAACCAATTATTCTCCATTCAACTTGGATAAAAGTGAGTGCTTATGCCTTACAAGAGGTTACAAGCACAGCGCTTCATTGACTTGGATTAAACATTAATGCTGCCCCAGAATTACCCTCTGTTTGTTTGGGGCTGAGATGCTGTAGGCTCAGGAAAATGGTATCGCTAAAAATACCAGTCTTTTCTTGGAGGCGGTCTTGTTAACAGAAAATCTATGCATTTAGGAGTATGAGTGGGAAACACAGGATAAAATTTTGAAATATAAGCCACAAGTTTTTGCCAGAAAAGCATTTTTCACCTTTTTTAGCTTTTGTTTTGCATTTATTTTTAAGGCTGTGTATTACAAAAAATGTACCATCTGATATGTAGTATCTTGGTATAACTACATCAATGAAGCAATACTGTAAGTTACAAAGAAAACTAAGTTTCATTGTATTAACAAGATGATTATGAGAAACATAAACTGTTACAGAACACCACTACATTGATTTTATTTATTAATAATAATGACCTTATTACTGTAACTGTACAGTTTTCAAATGTTGCCTTCTCCAAAACAAACTTTGAAGTGCTTCTAAAATCTGATAAATCAAGTCAAATACAGTGTTAATACTTACTTTCCTCATTTGTGGTTTGTATGTTTTTTCACTGAAAGTAAATAACAAAACAACAATACAGTTCATACAGGATCACCAAGTAAAATTTGACAGTATTTTTGATATTTTCATGCTCGCCTTACACATGGTATATTTTGAATTTTCAGGATGAAAGATCCTAACGGGTTGACCAAAAGTCAAAGGTTCATTGTCTGGTTAGCTGATACGTGAGTACACATTATTTTTGTCATGTATTATTTCTATTAGTGTTTATTTTGCTTTGTGTTGTTATTTCTGTTTTGCAGACTTTTTATTCTTAACATATTACCAAAATTAGCCTGATTAATGTGTTTGTTTTTGTGATTTTCTGTGACACTGTACTAATAGTGTCTCTTCTTTCTAGCCTGCTGATGAGAAAAGCCCTGTTCAATCATTTAACTGCAAGGGGAATACAGGTACTACTATAGTTTGTTATACAGTAACATGTCTACTACTACTGACATTGATGCACTGTCATTACCAGTAGGCTCTTAACATGTTCAAAAATAGGTGACAGTGGTCAAAAAGCTAAGACTCCTGTATCTGGTTACAGGTGTATGTCTGGGTGCTGAATGATGAAGAGCACTTTCAGAGAGCGTTTGATTTGGGAGCCACAGGAGTTATGACAGATTTTCCCACACGGCTTAAAGATTTCATGGACAGGAATGGCATTTCAAAGTGACCTGCCAAAACCTACCTCGCAGCTCCACACAATTGAGTATCCTTCAAACTAACTTCAAACTAACTGACCCACCAAGGCCAGATCCCTTCAAACCACTAGGCCCATTATCCTGCAAGCGTTCCAGCTTCTGTATGACCACCTGTGATTTACACTCACAAACATGATAAGAATAAAACAATACTACTTTTCACACCACCATGACTCCTGCACATATATTATAGAAGGTAAATATTATACATTTTCAGTATTGCAGCTACTGTATATAAACAAAAAACTCCACTTTGAAGTTTGTATGACTGCCTCATACAGTAGTAGATATAAAAAAATATATACATAGCACAATAGAAAAGTCCTTCTAGTGTTGTACTTAAAGTTATATATATTTTGATCGATGAGTCTTTACTGTGTTTCTCATGCACTATTGCTTGGTTGAATTTTCTTTTCTTCTTTTGGCACAAAGTAAACAAAGTATTGAAGTGAACCACATTTTGTTTGACCTTGCTGTCTTCAAGTGTGTGTGTGTTTTAGTTTTTTAGCACATTTTACTGAAGTATTTGTCCTAAGGTAAATCTGACAATATTTGCACAAACCTGATATGATTACATGATTTTAAGATGTATATTTGTTCCTTTTAAATCTGTTTGAGCTGAAGTACATTTAAGGAACAGAAACATTTTGCTAGTGATGTTTACATTTTTAATTAAATGTAATGCAAACAGCTGACACTGAGAAGTTTCTCCGACTGTTGTCAGCCAGGAGTTTTTGAATGTACCATTGCATTGGTTAATGCACCTTACTGTGTTTTCTGTCTTGAAATGTATTTTGCTTTTATTTCTATATATTGTTTGGTATTTTATTTGTGGGTAAGATTTGTGAAAATGTTCTGTGATCTTATTGCAATCAAGATATTTTGTAATGATTGAATAGTTATTATTTGTGCAGAACGCTACTGAATGATTTATGTGATTAAAATCAGTAGTCTATGTGTCTAGCTAAGTACTATATATTTGATTTGTTGTGTAATATTTTTTTTTATCAATGAAAGTAAATGTATTTTACGTCATTCTCTTCTTTCCTACTGAGTAGCCTACTGCTCTCAATAAGCGCTTGGTGGCGCTGCGCAGTAGTGGATTGGCCACACGTGTTCGCAGATATGGTTCTCGGTATCGGCCTAACGTCACTAATATTCATTGCCATTGCTGTCATGTTATAATGATAGTTGTATTGTATTAGCCCTAAATTATCATGAGAGAAACCACTTCACCCCTTTACATCTTTGTAAACCGACGAGCACGTTATGCCTTTGTTTATATGCGTTCTGAAGAGTCCTGTGTTATTGATTGGTCACTTGTCTACATTTTCATCCAATCAGTTCAGTGTTGCTATGCGCCTTGAAATCGCTGATTGGCTGATAAGCCAGTCATTTAGTCGTGTTCGCTGTATTTTTGCCAAAGATGTTTTATTGGGCTAAATGTGTGGTTAAACAACACAATACTTAGTAATTAATTAGTGAACGTTGTATAACAGCCTATAGTTGATGACACTACAATTAGCAAATTACATTGTTCTTAAATGAAACACTGTTACTTGTCTTTTGGATTCTATAATACGTAAACAGAGCCAACTTTCATAAAGTTGTGAAAGCTACAGTATGATGCGTTGAAGCGTTCCTGCAAATGCGGAAATTGCGCAGCGTATACTCTTGTCCCGGCTGGTGACTTCACTCACTCTCTGCGTCTCTCTCTGCTCTTCTAAACTCTGCTGTGCATCGTTGCGCGTCAAAACATTGCGTCTGAGCAGGACTTGCCAGGGCTAGAGAGAAGAGAGCAGGGGGAACTAACCTGAGGAAGGAATGCGAAAGGAGCTTTAGAATTGGCACTGCCACGAGTTAAACGAGGAGGTGCGACATTTTGGGGCTACGTGGTGAAGCGGATTTTCTTCCCATCAAAGGTAACTTGCTTTGCATTGGTGTTTTCATATTTCACTCTTAACATTTATACAGAACGTATTCCATCTTCCCTAGCTCATACTGTTTTATTATGACAACTTTTTGACTAATAATGCGCTTGTTGCTATGTTTATTACAATGTAAACACGCGTCTTTGCCAATTTCATATCAAAGTAGTTGTTGATTAAGCGTGGCTCGTGTCTGCTCTTCTCCTGGCTGAGGTCTATGGGCCACACTGCAGCACAGTGGACCCATAGTAGGTTATTATTAGGACGCATGCTGTTTTTGGTGGAAGCTTCTCTGCATGTATGCGCCATCATCCCTGTGTGCACGTACGCACTCTCACGCACGCAGAGGTGGAAGGATAGCGCATACAAGGCGAACGTCGTTAACAAATGTAGGTTACAATAACACAACTCATGTGATTGGAAAACCTGGTCGCATCGCCTGGTTCTTGTCTTGCATCTGCAGATATGGTGATTTAAAGAGATCTGCGTGTAGGTAATGTGTGTGTGTGAGTGTGCGCACGCGTTAAGCACTGCTGAGCTGAGGCATCCCCGCCATCTGTGCTCCGTGTGGTGGCAGAAGTTATGCCCCAGATAAAGTGCGCCACTGCCTGTGACCTGATTCATTCCAATAACTACAGCATACTCCCAATGCTTTTATCTTAGAGTGCACTAATGTGTTACAAGCAGGGCAAGGTTACTCAGGTAAACAATTAGTCATCTGGTAAAATATGGCACACTAACCCTGTTCATACTGGGCTACATTATTTGCCACAACAAATGTAAAAGTGAGATTCGACCAAATGCACAAATTGTTTTGCCCTGTAGCCTGCTTTAAACACCCAATAGCCACTTCATTAGGTAGACCTTAGCCTGTTGGGTCCACCATGTTGTAGGTTCAGATGGACTTCTGCAGGCCTTGATTATAATAAAGTTGTATCTGAATCACTGTTGCTTTTATATCTATTACTTAAACCATTCCACTCTGTGTCCGATGACCTCTGACATCAACACAGAACGGCTGCTCGCTGTATATTTTCTCTTTTTCCAGAGCATTCTCAGTAAACCTTAGAGATAGTTTTGTTTGAAAATTCCATTAGATTAGCAGAAAAGTAACAAAAATTATCTCTTTTGCTGATGAACATGTGTACCTAATAAAGTGGCCAGTGAGTGTACACAGTTGAGTTTCAAAGGTCAACCTCTGCAAAGTAAACAATACAGTCTCATATCTTTACAGTAACGTCCACGTGAGCCTAGCCTCTGTCCACTGTTTGGATCTATTTTCATTGCGGAGCGTGCTTGCAGTATTGATCACCGCCGGTCGATACTCGGGCATGGAAGATGAGGTCAGAGAATTGTGAGCCTTGAAAAGTGATCACTTTCAGACAGCACTTAATACGTACACATAAACACAACTTACAATATGCTGCTTTTGCTCATCTTCATAGTTACACAGTTGTAAGCTTACATATATGCCAATATTTCCAAATGTGTAGCAATTGTATTATGTCACAAAACAACAGGTCTTCCAACCACCAGCAGATGGAGTCAAGAGCTACTTACACTACAGCAACTGAAACATACTTAAACTTTTGAAATGTATAGATTTTTGGTTTGATTGTGGCAGTGCATTTCAATGTTCCTGACTGAGTCCCGTTAGTGTGTTACCATTAGCTTTTTCTAAAATTGATCCTGACCAATCATAATCACATTATATTTCAGTTTCCCTGACTTACATAGTGATAGAGTTTGAAGTTCATCCAGTTAAGTTGATCTAGCTCTAAAATAATTGTTTTTGTAAATACTCTATAGTGTTGCTTCAAAGTCAAATCAGCAAAGTGCATGGCTGGCCTGGTTACCTAATAAACTAATTTCATCATTCACACATTATCCGTTGCTTCTGTCACCTATGCAGGGCTTTCATCTATTTTTCACCCAGCCTCCTTAAGTGGTGAGACAGTGAGATTTGATCCGTGCATACATGCGGAGGAGTCTTTCTCTTCCCTCAATGATGTCATGCTGCTGGCCTTGATGTTAACGCTGAATGGAGTACACAAAGTACAGAGTCACACACAAGGATGCACAAGTCTTATCCTTCACTTGTTTGGTCTATAGGTCCCATGTCTCATCTTTCTATCGACTTATCTCCTCCAACCCACTTTTGGTCATTGTCAGGGGAAAATGCAGCATCAGTCCGTTACATAACAAAGGCTTTTTGTTGTCATCATACAAGGACTCTTTTTGGCCGTTGGTGGCGTGTAGTCTTTTGTGTTGACACCCAGAAATGACCAGAATGGGCCCGTTTTGTTGACCTGAAATGGCTCCAAGCAGCGCTGTTGAATAGATGGAGTGAGAGTGGAGGAGAAACAGGCTAGATAGTGAAGACGACAAAGCTGGGACGTGATAAAAAAATAAAGAATTATACGATGACGACTACGGAGGCAATCTTGGCCTTGATAGGTCAGTTTTAATAGCACATTTTGCAGAAGGACTTCTGGATATCTGCAATCCCCACTTCCCAGCCAGATCACTCACACAATTAGTCTGTCAAAGAGGGTTTTTTGCTGCAAAGAAGCCAAATTGGCCTTTTGCGTCAGCGTTTTTCAGCTGTCAGCATCCTGTTACTTCAAACAAAGCCTGACTAAATTAATTTCAGTCACATCCACCTACCAGTATGAGTGTCTCACACAAGAACATTCATTTGTCTTATTCTTGTGTAAGGTTGTTAGTGACAGGAGCATATCTCAGCAACTATGGGCCAGTTAGTCGCAGGGCTAATAGAGAGACATGCCCTCTTTTCATTCTTTAGGGGCAATTTACCAATTCACTCCTATACGTCTTTGGAAAGTGGTAGGAAACATGAGTATGAGAGATCCCTTACTATAATATCTGGAGGCTGTCAGCTCTTGTCATCCACAGACAACTCCTCTTGGATTATACATGACCTGAGGGAGGGCAGAGAGCATTTACACCACGACTATAATCCAGCATTTCATTGAACGTCCTTTTGTTAAGGTCACATGAGTATACAGCTACATTCACACCCGGCCGATGGTCAGCTGTATGCATCCATCATCGGCGCTCTGTATTTGAGTCTCTCTGGTTGGGACGTGCATGCGTTGGACAGGTCGCTCCATGAATCACATTTACATTTGAAAAGGCTCAGCTGTTTCTCTCATCTTGACAAACAAATGTAGTCGGCCAAAGCTTTAGTGGAGCTTCAATTTAATGTCATTGAATTTATAGGGAGGCTTAGGCTTCAGGTTTTTATTCTTAGATTATTTCCAGGCCTGGTTACATAAAATAATTAGTAAGCACTGTTTACGTCAATGGAGAGCGGAGCATCGAGGTATACAGAGAATTATCATATACATTACTGGCCACCTTTTTAAGTAGACCTATTACAAGTATCAGCATCGATAAGAAAGATGATTCAAGTGACTTTGAACATGTGTGGATGGATGTTGATACCAGGTGGTGCTACTGGGACATACAACCTGATTTGCAGAGGATGGTTGGAAAAAGATCCAGTAGATGGCAGTTCTAAAAGTGAAAATACCTTGTTGATGTCAGGGATCAGAGAAATAATACAGATAGTTTCCTGGCTGGAGATCTAGTTCAGGGAAAAATGCTACATTTATTGTGCTACAAAGCCTTTATAACTCACAATATTTAGTTAAGGTACTCTCTTAAGCCGCAGGCCTCAGCTTAGGTATTAGCACTATCTTGCAGTATACCAGGCCTGAACCGAGATTTTGTAATTCTTCTTTTCATTGCGGTACAAAGCCAAATCCATAAAACGGATTAGTTCTTTTACTGACCCCTTGTGGCTGGAGGTAGTATCTTTACATTCTACTAAAATGAATGGTTGGAGATGTTTTGTTATTATCCATATTATTTTTTGATCCAGTACTATCCTTTTCCAAAAAACGTCATCTAAATTTGAGTTATCTCGCTAACAAACAAACAAACCTGTCTGTTTATTGCGAGTCTTCTCACTGCTGGATTACATAGTTTATTTTCTGACAGAACAAACAGGAACTATTTTGTCCTGAAAATGGGCGTGACTGTGAGGAGAAACACAGCTTTGGGCTAAATGTGTGTGTGTTTCAGGGGGTCAGCTCTGACAACTGTACCCTTTGTGCCCCAATCCCACACCGCTGGCTGCCATTCAGAGGACGCCAAACAAGGGCACGACTCTCTGCCTTCATTTATTTATATGCCCCTCCTTCCCTTCCATCACCACCAGCCCTTCTGTTCAAATGCACTGCTTTTATCAGCCTCCGCTTGACACTAAAACCATCATATCGTGGGCCAGTAAAAACCAGAGAGGCCTTTTTTGTTTGTCCTGAACTCACGGAGGCCTCCCGCTCCCATTCACAATTTTATTAGTTTTGCCAGATGGTTCACTAACAGACAGACAAGACAAAGAGGAGACAGAGAGTGACAGCATATGGACATTGATGATGGACGTTAGATGGGTTTTCATGGACTCTGCGATGAAGTCCAAACTGATGTGGGTGATATGGCAAAATTATTAGAACATAATATTTGTGTGATTGCCAGTAGTGTTTATTACTATGTTAAACTGCTTTATACTGACATTATCACAGGGGGGTGTTACAGGACTCAACACAGAAGTCCATTTTAAAGGCTTGCAGAAAACAAAGGCACCTTAAACACACACAAAACAGATTACCTGTAGGCAGAAGTCCAAAAGGTAGATCCGGTATCACCAAAGAGTTCATCCAGTCATGGGGCGAACATGGTTATTGGCAATGACAAATATAATATGAATAATATAATAATAATTGATATGATAACAATCTTACACTTGTGTACAGACTGTAAGAAGACATACATATTGTTCAGTTTAATTAAGAATTTATTAAATCAAAATGGCAAATTCTATATTAATATAATCAAATTGTCATTATAGACTCCAACACCAGCCTTTTATTTCCCCATACCAGCTTATCTGAGATGCGTTCACTCAAAGTGAAGATAATTCAATTTGAATGTGCCCAAACATAGGTCACATTTTTTAGTCTTCTATACAGGACTAAATAAAAACTGCAAAAAAAAAAAAAAAGGTCTTCAATCAATTGTTTTTAATCACATTTTACAGTGCCCCAGTATTGTGGACTTGGAGTATACCTGGCCCCTCATTTCGTATTGATGAGTTCTTGCTGTAACCAAACTGATTCTGTTAGTCAAAATAAATACAGTGGAGCTGAGTTTTGGCTCTAGTCCTGGGGCCAGTACACTAATCTTTTCAGTCACCAGGGCGCACAGGCACCAGTATTTTAAGGGCTCCATCTATTTGAATATCATGGAGAGAGCTGTGCACGATCCACACGGTTGTGCTAGTCTAAGCAGATTATCCCTGCAGCCTCATAGACTTAAATACTAAATGTGAGGGAGCAATGCGGCCTCTGTGTCCCAATAAGGCCTGCACTGGTGGGGCACGGGTGAACGAAGGCAGCTGATGGTCCGCACCTGCAGTTGTGATGCAGCTGCTTTGGTAGAGCATGCAAGTCCATTAGGCAGACAGCGTGGCTATTAAGGACACACAATAGAGTGTACCACAGTTTTATAGGCCGTTTTTAGTAAACAACATGGCTGAGTGCGCAAGATGTAGCAATAAGCAGACCATTATGTTTTTCTAGTTTAGTGCTGGTTTGCTTGACACTAGCCTTTACTGTTTTATATATTCAATTGGTTTTGTGTTGTGTTCAGAACACTGTGTGGGTTTAGGAGTATTTTCTTTATAGATTTTGTTTCTAAAGATAGCTAAAGTTACTAACTCAAGCAGTGAGTCAGTAAAGTAAACAAATGTTATGTTTTAGTGGATTTTATTTTTGGATAGCTGTTAAGTTTGGATCAAGTACATTGCAACTGTGGTCTCTCAGTGCTTCTGATTAACCATGTGCAGCCCGATTACCCATTAAACTTCACTTGTCATTGAATATATAGGCTTTTTTTCCTGGCTGGTAAGTAAAATGAAAGTTTATTGAGTCTGGCCCATTAATGATGCAGAGCAAACCCGTGTGTAAAAGCTGATTGGGGGTTTGAGAGATTTCACAGTATGAAGGTAGTTGAAAAATTGAATGCTGAGAAGAGGAGCTTTAATTCTTGGAGCGTAGCACCTGTGACTCATTGTCAGTGTCAGTGTCAGTTTGCAGGTGTTACACAAGCGCCGTCTAACCTAACATATGCTCTTGTTCCTCAGGTGTGTGCCTCCCGCCCCAGCACCCACCACGGCCCTCACCTGTGTGTTGCGGTGCTTTCCCTGTGAGCCGACCTGGGCTGGCAGTCCCTTCTTGCACCGCCCGCCAACACCGCCCATGGTCAGAATGACGCGCTCCAAGACCTTTCAGGCCTACCTGCCCAGCTGCCATCGGACCTACAGCTGCATCCACTGCCGAGCTCACCTGGCCAACCACGACGAGCTCATCTCAAAGGTACCTCAAAGTTGTATTCTCTGAAATTGTATAGTGTGGATATGGTACATTATTACCAAAAAAAGCACAGTCAGAAAGGTGTAGCTGGACAGTGTGTTGGTCAATAGATAAAAGGATACATTTTGATGGAATTAGATTTTTTGTCTTCAGTTACCCATACCAAACTGTGCCGTACTGATCCGACCCAAACTGTACCATTCAATAAATATGTAGCTTATTGTTATAGCCCAGTCACACAGCTGATCTTTTGGTACTGGTTGGTTGCCAAGAAAAACCAAGCACACTGTCAGTTTGCACACATCTGAATTTACACTTTTTCTTAACAGTTGTTCACACTAAGAACAAGTGAACATCACTATGTTGCTATGCTTTCAAGTGTGACCCTATAGATTAACAGTAATAGACAATTCATGTTTTTATTTGAGAATTATTACAATGAAGAGGTGCCTGAACACCTGTACCTCACTGTCAACTGGCACACTATTGTCTGTGGATTATGCCCTAAGCTGGTTGGATTATGAATGCACTGTCACTTTTTCCATGCATGATCATGAAAACACAGCTCAGCTCTTCACACAAAGGCTCTTCACACTGTCTAACACAGCCATACAGCACCAGCAACTGTTTTTATTGTTTCCCTTCATGCTTCTGCTTTCAGTTAGTTACAGTACCCCAGACAACCGAGAGGCCATTTGTAACAATTTGGCCTTTACCTGAATATAAAGAGCATCTGTGATAGGCCATAAAATGTGTTTTGAAAAGGTTAATGAAGTATATAATATAATCATGCAATCCTCTAGATAAAGAGAAGCTATATGTTTAGAAATTGACTCCACATTCTATAGTAACATGACACTGAAATATTCAATAATATTTCAGTGTCAAGAAGCAAGGAGGGTGTAGTTTTGAGTCCTGGGACCAGTCGACTGTGACCTCTCTGGAATCTGTATGTCCTCCCTGTGTTACTGTGGTTTCTCTCCATCTTCCTCCCATCTTGAAAAAAAATTGTTTGGCAATTGGTGCCACTAAATTGCCCCTACTAAATGAATGTAAGAGTGAATTATCTTATGTTAGCGCTACCGTCCATAGTTCAGGGTTTACCCCACCTAAAGCCCATAGTAGCTGGGACAGGTTCTAGATAGTTTATTAAGTAGCACTTAGACGACTTTAGAATAGTCATGCTTGCAGTCACAGTCTTTTTTCCCCATAATGTAAGAATATAATAGGTTCCATACCCTCAAATGACCCTCGTCTTTTTTCCTCTCTGTGCAGTCCTTCCAAGGCAGCCAGGGCAGAGCCTACCTATTCAACTCTGTGTAAGTATCTAGTCTCCTTTTGTGCCCTTACAAATGGGGCTGCATCTGCTGAGATACTGTATTGTGAGAAACACATGTATGCCCACTCAGCTCAGGAGATAGCAGTTATAGGGCATGTAAAGGATCTTTCTCATAGTGGTCACGTTGCTGCCTGACTATAAACAAAGCCAGCCTCGTATGCCTCGCAGCTCAGCCATTATCATCTGAATTGAGTGTGAAAAGGAGACTATGCTCTGTGGTCTGGTGCCCTATCTGTATTCAGCGTGTGAGTGGGTGTGAGGCACTGAGTCACTCCAGGCTCATCATACAGTAGTTCTAGTGAATAGCATCGTTAACTGGTGCCGTTTACCGAGAGCCGAGAGCCTTTATTTAAGTGTACAATCTCATCTCAAAAAAGTACAGACTCCAAGACCAAATTAATCCATTTGTAAGTCTCATAAAAAGATCAAATGTCAGACCACTGACCGCTCCAGTACAAGGGTATTTACAAGATGTCTCAAAAAGTTGTGCAACAAAAGCCTTGAAGAGAAAGCCACTCAATAGCCACTCAAATAGCTTAGTTAATTAGCATTTACAAAAGGATCGTAACTTCACTGGGATCATTTCAGGGAAGACAGCCATATTGGGCATTAAAAGTTAGTTTACAATGCAGGGTAAAGTTGTATTATGCAAAGATTAGTCATTAGTGAATGTCAAATGCATTCTTCTCAGTTTTGTTAATCTACAGATTCACACTCCTTGTAGGAATTGTGTTTGCATTTCCCCCCTTGCTGTTTCCTAATCCCCATACACTTGTATCATTTGCACATCTCAGGGTGAATGTTGGGTGCGGTCCTGCGGAGGAGAGAGTGCTGCTCACGGGCCTGCATGCTGTAGCTGATATCTACTGTGAGAACTGCAAGACCACCCTGGGCTGGAAATACGTAAGTGTCCTCCTGTCCCCTGATTCACTGCAGACAAGCATTGGCCAAGGTAGAGCAGGATTAACTTTGAGGTTAGGGCGCACAGTAATTTTATTTGTTTCATACTTACAGTATTTTTGGCAGGCAAAGCAGCGGGCTATAGTTGTGCTGAAGACTAAGAAGTAGTGTGATAGTCTGTATCGTGCAGTACATCAGAATCTAAGGAATAAAAGGGACTGCTTCATTCTTCAATTGTGTTTGCTACATACGTAAAGGTTTTATGAGCTCCTTTCAATCTAAGTGGATTACTTTACTGTAAATGGTGCATTTATTGTCTTGGAAATGCTGACAGGAGCGGGGCATAAAAGCTCATAGCCAACTACTAAAAAACATTTTATGCTCTAAAATACACACTAGAAATGTCAGATAATAAGAACTTTCAAGCAAAGGGAGACAAACGAGATAGTTTTGTGAATGTGGATTAATTTGGAGAAACAAATGCAACAGAGATTAAACCACATACTACTGTCAGTGGGCTTAGGGAAGAACTGCTATGTGGTTAGATTTGCCAGCTAATGCCCCTAGTTTCTGAGATGGATGGACTTGAATCTTTTAATAGGATCGAAGCATTTAGTTGTTTCCCACTGGGCGCTCAACGTGGTACATTTCAAGTAAATTGTGGGCACTTTTAACTACTGTTTTTCATATTGAAGTGTTCTTACTGTCTTCCCCCGAGATCGATCTGACTGACCACTGGTAGACATCTAGATGATGCGACAAGTATGTGGCCACTTCTATCAATTTCATCGCCGTCTCACTGGTTCCCAAGTACAATGAGCACCCTCTTTTAAATGAGTCCAACACCTTAAGTGGGTAAACAACCGTGTACTTAAACTCACCAAAACAGAGAAATACCCCTTGTCCCCCTGAACAAACACCGTGAACACACACACACATCTGGCAGCTCTGATGTGGAGTTCTCTTTGCTTTTGTCATTGCACAATTGACAAGCTAACAGAATAAAACACAACTCCAAAACATCAACAATTTTTACACCTACATTATTGTGATCAGTAAAACCAATAATTGCTTCACACGTGTTTACCTAAAAGCTGGTTATACATATAAGAAGCCTATACATCTGCAAGTGGGCAGGCTTTAGGCAGGCTGACAGCAAACATATCTCTTAAGCAATACTTGTTTTCAATAAGAGACATCCCATGTGTGTAGTGCAATTTGGCTATTTACTAGGTGGTTACGCATAATGTAAGTTCAGTGTCATTTTGAAGAACTAATACAATATAATAAAACACTATTCATACACCGATTATTATTTTTTTGGACTTGCAGTGTACATACGCACCTACAACTGGATTCAAAACGGTTAACTCTTTAATGTTCACTCCAAGAAAATGTCATTGGGGCATTTATATCAGCATAATCCCTTTTTTGTTTAGTGTGTGGTTTAACTCCAGTAGCCTTCTCTGTAGTCCTTGTTTTTGCGCAACATGTCGAGGGTACATGTGAAGTCCAGGTGTTACGCGAGTTCCCACGTCAACACACATAAGCCCCATCCACACATGTTGACTGTCTCCATATATCAGCTGAGCATGTGCAACTGTCAGCGCCAAGGTTAGACTTATACCAAACCAGGATGCAAACAATCTCTATGTTCAACTCATCTGAGCCTAATAATAACCCTTTCCTTATGAAGCCCTGTAAAACACCTGGTAAAAACCCTTGATTCTGTTTCGGTGGTTGGGTGGTCTATTCCTGTCCAGACCCCACAAGGCAGAAGACAGTCACATGCTCGTGCTAGCTCACAGTAGACACCAGATAGCACTTAATGGAGGGCTGCCAATAATATCAGCTGCGGTCCACTTGGTTTTTTGCAGTGGTCAGAGTCCTGTGGAGAGGCCTGACCCACTGCACTCCTTCACAGAAATCTGATAATGTGCCTCGGTAGCCTTCAACTTAAAATAGGGTGCATCAGACATGAATAGTCAGATAGCATTGTGTTGGGGTAATGTGTGTCAATGTCTTTCCATGATCAAAGAAGGGCTAGCAATACTCAAAAAGCTTGCAAAAAATCATCTTAGGGGTCAAAATGGTTAAAGTATATCATCATTTTACTAAGCCAAGTAACTTCATAAAACCTTTTTAATCATTAATTTGAATGTATACATGTCATCATGGTTTAAGATCATCATACCGTATTTTCCGCACTATAGGACGCACTGGATTATAATGCGCACTGTCAATGAATGGTCTATTTTCAAACTTTTTTCATATATAAGGCGCACCGGACCATAAGGCACATAAAACATTCAGACAAGTCAGTCAGTCAAACTTTATTACTTACTTACTTTAACGCGTTCACAATAACTCTCAACATTATTCAAGCGTTAATGGACGTATTCACAATAACTTTCAACCTCGTTCATTTGTAACACGTAAAAAAACACAGTCTGATACCGCTAAATCAAACGTTAGCGTATTCACCATAACTTACATTTATTCAGTTATAACACGTAACATACAACACAATACAGTCACTTTTTCAGTTTATTCTTCGTTCACAAATCCCTCAAATTCTTCATCTTCAGTGTCCGAGTTGAACAGTTGGGCGATGACGGCATCCAGCATGCCCGGATCCCCCTCATCATTATCCGAGTCTGTGTCGTTGCTGTTACCTGGCAGTTCAGTGATGATTCCTTCATTACGGTGAAGCATAGTACCGGTATGTATTACGCCGCGACGCTCCTGTCTCCCGGAGCTTTGTAGTTTACCGAAGCCGTACCAAAACATTTTGACGGAGCGCCTTGTGCGCCGTGTGACACAAAATCGCTTGGAGGTCAGTAAGCACAACCAGAATTAATCCATATATAAGGCGCTCCGGATTATAAGGTGCACT
>JAVQKC010151785.1:0-10079 GCA_036025475.1 Philypnodon macrostomus | reverse complement strand
GCCCCATACGTCTGCCCCATACGTCTGCCCCATACGTCTGCCACAACTGGCAACAACGGCCACCTTAATCAGAAATTATGTGATTTCTAAGGGTTTTTATATTGTTAACAAGCAAAGGGTCTATTTGATTTTTGATTTGTCTGGATGTTTGAAGAATATTTTTGCCAAATGTTTTTTATTTCCCTAAAATTCCATTATTTTTTCAGTCTATAGGGGGCGCTATAGAGGTAACTGCCATCATATTGGTCAGATGTGTTCAGGGCCGGTGGGTAGGTATTTCAGGTTTGAACCTAATCGGGCTCAATTAAAGTGCTTCAGGGCAATGATTTGTTAATTATTTAATTGTCATTAATCGTGGAAGTACCAAACTCAATCCAGTTCAGCAAAGTTGAAAAAGATCCAGCAAAGACATTTTGAGTTTTTGCGTTCACAATTTTGGCCAGTAATTAATATTCATTGTGGAAGTACCAAAAGAGTTCGGAGTCTTTATGATATGTACCTGTGTGCAAACATTAAATCTGATCTGGGATTTAGTTTTTGAGTTGTCGAGTTTATACGTAGAATCTGCGGACTCCGACCAACATGATTCCATAATATCGTTGTTTCGCCGTTATAATGATATGATAAATTCAATACCCCATGAAACAAACAGGACACTTACGGCCACTGATCTCTACACTTACCTTGTTGATGAATTAGTATTATTACATTTAGGAGTATCAAGAGTAAAGAGAACTAAACTGTATAGATCAGCTGGAGGGTTAGTCCTGAACCATTGCGACTAAGCAAGTGGCCACTATGGGTCAACCTGATCCAAAAACCACATGTTTTTAGAAGTGGGAAAACTGGAGCACCAGAAGGAAACCTACACAGACACAGGGAGAACATGCAAACTTCACACAGAAAGGACCCACCTGGCCCAGGACTTGAACCTGTGACCTTTTTGCTGTGAGGCAAGCGTGCTCCACAGTAACTCCCTTTTTGCTTCATCCTGCTGCCTTTGAAACATTATGTTTGATAAAAGCAACTCTAAACAAGACCGGCATGCAAAACAGTTCATCCCAGTGATGGTAGTTCACACCCTCCTGATAAAGTACATTTGTGCAGGAGTGTGGACTAGAGAATCCATCTCAATCGTTCTATGGACTTAGTGTGAAAGATCAATAGGTCAATAGGCTCCTTAGGATTCAATTGCATTCATAGGTAGTTTAATCTGAGCTTTTTTGACCAGTCTTAGGCTTAGGTCTATGCATTTTGCTAGTCTTCCGCCGTCGTCGTCATCATGATGAGATCCCTAAGTGTTATTCTTGCAATTAACTTAATAAGGTCTTTGGTTCAATCTCTTGTCTTCCTTTTCACATTGTCAATGTGTTCTTGGGCAAGACAGTGAACCTTATTCCATGCCACCAATATTGGTACAGTAGGGTGCAAATAAATGAGAGTGAAAGGATGAATAGATACTTGATGTAAACTTTACAAAAAGTTTATATAATCATTTTCAACTCAATTTGTGTATAAATTGTATTGTAATGTGTGTGTTTTATTAACCAACAAAACTTATCTATTGGAGTTGGAAAACATCTGAAATTGAATTGGGGTTTTTTCTGGTGCTTTTTGACTGTGTTCCAACAGTGCAGCAGACAAATACCCACAGTGTCTAACATCATCTTCAATCAGTGGGTCAAGCAGAAACTTCTCCCACAAAACAAGAAAAATCACACAAAAAATGAACCTACAAAAAGAAGCGCTGCACCCCTGGAGGCTGTCTTAATGAAGCAAAGTCCAAAGTCGGATACAAGACGCCCCTTTCCCCAACTTTTTATATATTTTGTTTCCTTTGTGCATCAAACTCTTCAAAAAAACATAACAAGCCTCTTTCATGGATCAAACGCATTGGCGGCGGTGCTCATTGTGCCAACGCGGGATATTAAAAAATAAAAAGATTATATGGTGTGAGATAGAAATACCTTATTATTGTTATCAAAGTAAAGCCAGCTCATCTTCTGCTGCTCTTGGGGGACCTTCTCTGTGCTACAGGACCCAGGGGGAATCTAAACATGACCCGTATTCGCGCACACACAAACGCACACACACGCACACATCTATCGAAGCACACGTCGATTCATTTGTGAAATTAGTCCATTCTCTCTGACCCCGTCTTTTCATCAGGAGCCGCGGCGGTGCATATTTTAAGTCCCTCTTCTTTGCGCTTGTTTTACTAATTGGTGGCTATACTTTGCCCAACGCTGATATGCTTTGATCATATCGGGCAGATCATTACGTTTATACCTCATTAATTTGCACTGATGTTGATGTATCCCCCCCAAAATATTTATGGGTCCAAATATAAAAAAAAAGGTTTAATAAAATATCATGTAGAAGACTAGACGAAGAATGATGCTGCTGTGCCATTCACTCTGGATGACTGGAGCCTATCCCAGCAACTATTGGCCTTAGGCGGGGTACACCCTGGGCAATGGTCAGCTTGATGCAGGGCTGACACTGGACATGCACAGACATACTACCATTCACTCTTACATGCACTAAGAACAATTTAGATTGTCCCAACACATGCATGTCTCTGGGAGGGGGGCATGTCGGAGTACAGGCTCAACTGAGAGAGAGGGTCAAATCTCCTTGTTAGGATCAGGTTATAATGCAAGGATGCCACGTGATTTCAATATAAAGCCAAAAATTGTGCAGGTCCCAAATCTGGATAAACGGAGATGATTGTACCATGGAAAGGCATCTGAAGTAAAAAGAGGGGGGGGGGGATTCTGAATTCTGACCCACCAGTCGTAAACCATTGGTCAAAAAAAGTCTGTCATTTTAGTTACGTTACAATAAAAATGGAAACATAGAACTAGTTAGAAGACAGTAGAAAATTGGGACTTTTATTTACGGCCAAATTAACTCTTGTAAAGTACCAGAACTGGCCCTCGGACCGCACTTATGTCTGGTTTAAACCATGTACTTCTAACCACTGTGTAGGGACATTGAGAGTGAGTCCTTAGCGTGAGGACAGCCCAATATTTTAGTACATACAGCCACTTCTACAAGGTTCTGTCTCCTTTATATCCTATTGTGTACATTGTGTTTGAACACTTGTGTGGTTTGTGTATCTTGAAATGCACACTGAGCTTAAGTCAATAAACAGACTATATTTACACTTCCACTACACTGCCACAGCTCATCATTATACCTCCAGCCTGACTGTATTACACGCCTTTTCATCACTATCTCCTCTTCTTTGCACTGACAATAGGCCGTTGTCTAAGCTCTGTTGTTGCCGGCTTCATTGTCAGCGCGTCCAGACTGTGAGATTGTGTGGCATATAAAGACGCGGATCTCCCTTTTTCCTGTCTGCGTTCGGCGCTCTTGTTCTCTTTGAGGCAGATTACATCTTAGAGGAGTTTTTCTGCAGGCACGTCAAACCCATTGTGTTGTCAGTATGAGCCCCGCGCCCTCCTATTATCATATAGATAAGTGAATGTTTGTCTAGCACCACGGTGACAGGAGAAGTGCGCCTCTAATGTAGTGTATTGTGTATGTTGTTTCAAATTGGCCCCTGCCGCCTCGGTCTGTCAGGCTCTGCGCTAGGCTCTTTATCACAGCGGTAAACACAATAGATCAAAAAAGTGAGTTGTCTGAGTGTGGGAAACAGATGTGTATTTTATGTCTTCTTTCATAAAATGTTTTTGTTGTATTACATGCTATAAAAGGGGAGCTGTTTACAGTGGTTTTATGGAGGTTTTGTAAAGGTTTATCTTGCACACCATAATATATTTTTTTCACCATCACCTGTAGCATTAGGTAGTGCTTCTGGTTCTCCTTACAATTTATTCTCCACTAAAAATCAATCTGCAACTGCAACTTTATTTATATAGCACTTAGTGTTGTACAAGGTAAGCCTATAATATAAAACAGAATTGAAAGCATCATTGATATACAACTAAAATAGATAAAAATCAAAGCTGGAGTGTAGGGGTATAATGGCTCAGAGATGCACAGTGGGGCAACACCATTCAAACATTTAAATACAAATAAAAGAAGTTTAAAAAATGGATCCTAAAGTGCACAGGCAGCCAGTGAAGAGAAGATGCAACAGGGGTGATGTGCTCATATTTACAAGTGCCAGTTAAAAGACTTGTTGCAGTGTTTTGTACAGAGTTTACAGAGGTGGGTCCAAACATTAAAACTTCAGTCTTAGAATCAGACAGTTCATAGCCAGATCACAAACCCAGCCTTCTTTTTAAGGGGTACATAGATTTGACAATCATCTGAATTACAGTGAAAAGTGATGCCGTATCTTCCTAAACTAGAGCCTAGGGGCAACGGGTACAGGGAGAAATGGGTAGGGGCCAAAGTTGAACCCTGTGGGACCCCGTAGGGCAGAGGAGCAGAAGAGGACTCACAGTCTTACAGGCGCAGACAAAATGTTCTTCCTTTTTAAGTAGGACCTAAACCAGTCCAGGGCTACCCCCTTGATGCCAAAACTGCTCCAAAGGAGAAATTAAAATGTCATGGTCCAAATGTATTAAATGCGGCGGTCAGGTTGCGCAATACAAGGGCCACACAGTCACCAGCATCACAAGCTAAAAGAATGTCATTGAAAACATTTAAAAGTGCAGCTCAATCAATTGTACCTGACCAATTACAACTGTGTGCCTTTTTCAGTGGCCCCATTTTTCTTCTTACTTCTCCACTTTGAACATAAAAGCAAAATGTTTAAAATATTGTACATTTAAATGGTTAGTTTTGGTAAATTTACTAAATTAGTCAAATCTACAATCCTATAAATAACCAAAATAAGGAATAGGTTAAGCTGAGGTTTATATTTGCCTGCCCTATTCAACCCATATACTTAGAGAATCATCATTTAAAAAAAAAAAATAGATATAGATATAGATATATAGATATATGATATATATCTATAGATATATCTATAGATATCTATATATATATCTATAGATATCTATAGTTATATAGACAGACAATATAAATATATGATCACACAATACTGCTGCTTATCTTACTAAGAATATAAACTCACTTTGTGTTTGTGTGTGTGTAAGCAAAAGGGAATCCCCCCTAACAACCCTGCACTTCAGACCTGAGTGGCTTTGTGTAGGATCTGTGAGTTAATGTCAGTGTGTGTAGTGGTGAGAGAGAGAGCAATGACAAAATCCACTTCAATCTTAGGTAGGTTCTCTCCAGAGTAGTGCTCCCGCAGTGATTCCCAAACCTTTCACACAAAGTACCATCTCTTAAAATATATGTCTTTCTAAGTAGCATTTTATTGGAGTAAAATGAGGCTAAATCGAGTCCAGGTAAAAACTAAGACTGAACCAAAAATAAACCATGTAAGGCAGAATTTACACTATTTAACATTTATACCAGGACTTAATCAGGTCTAGACCATTCAAGATCAAACACTCTACTTGAACTGCAAAAAGACACCTTAGTACCACTTAAAATATACCAGTGGTACCAGTGCTACTCAATGGACATGACTTAGTAGATGTCTTTTATTACCTCCTGCAGTGGGGTGTTTCCATCTTCCATACACCTGGGCCTTGTAGGCACGTTTTAGGTTTGTCTACACTACAGAAAAAAAGCCCAATAACAATACTTGTTAACAACATGGGTCACTAGATAGCACAATGTATACTGCTATTTCCAATATAAAAAACAAATCCAACATATTCTAGTGATTTATTATACCACTATAACACTATCTTATTTGACCATGTCACCTCCAAACACTGTTTTCTGTAGCCAATCCACATTGAAAGTGTAGAGCTTTGTAGACAAAAGTATTCAGGTTAAGAGTTGTCTGGTTGAATTGACAATAAGGCAGGACTGTGGAGCCACATTATGTAATAATTTGTAATGTAATAATTTCACATTGTGTAATAATCTGCAACATTTTTATTTAATTTTGTAATGAACTGGTGCATTTTGTATTACTGATCCAATTCAATTTCTAATCAAATGTAACACATTTTGGAATAAGTTAGTTAAGAAAGTTATTACAAAATTTGGTTGGTGAACTAGTAATAACGTTCTCAAAATTATAAACTTCCTACATAATGTGCTAAATGTTAATGTATATTGCATTGGGTCAGTGAAGTAAAGATTTTTTACATTTTGGCAGATTATTACACAATGCGGAATTACTACATATCATAGCTCTTCAAGGACAAAGACAAAGAGTGACTTGGCTTTCACAGGGGAAAAAACAATACATGTACTTAACTGTGTGTTTGGGTAGAAAGTTCAAAATGTCTACTTTTAAAATCAGAGCAGTGTGGACACCGTCATCGACCTGCAGGCAGAGTCTTCATGACTCAACTGTCTGTTCCTGCTCTGCCTCAGGTAAGTCCATGCTTGTGCAGTCATGGCATACTTTAGTGACTACACATTAGTGGTCAGTAAAATGAACTCACTGGCCACTTTATTAGGTAGACCTTGTTACCCGGTGTGGTCTTCTGCAGGATTAGCTTTTCTGGTTCATGTTTAGTCATTGTGTGCATTCAGAGATCAGAGTTCTCTCCATACCTTGATGTAGCGTGTGGTTATTTGAGCTAATTGTCTAGTTATGATTCAAGTATGTTCAAGTGTTAATCAAGTTTTTGCCAAATGTTCCTACCACAACGTTAAAGCTGGCTGTGAAGGGGTAAAATATACTTTGAAAATCTAACTGTTGTCTGGATTTGTTGTGCATTTATCTACTTGTATGTGTAGCTGAGGGCAATGTGTGGAAATCAAGACAATAGAGAAATTAAATTGTATGTTTGTTTACATGCACACAATTATTACTAAAACGTGTTTATGGTTTTAATGCAACAAAGAACAAACACGTCGGTAGTGTCTAAACAGCTTGTCTGCAGATCTAAAGTTGTCTGTTGTAGAAAGACAAAATAATAGCACAGTTAGGGGCTGTTAAACTTCACCATATGTTCAACTCAATAGCAGCTTTCCTTTGAGTTTTTGTGTCTTAGCAATTTGTCAGTGTGTTTTCTTGTTTTGTGATTCCAACTGTTATCTCCCCATATACAGTATTTTTTGTTTGTAGGTTCAAGTAATGGCCATCATATTTCTACTGTGCCTGATAAAATGTATGTCTGTAATGTCTGTGGTGTAAAAGTTGTGAGTCCTAGTGCTGGTTCATAATCTGGGTAAAATCTTGGTTTAGGTCTAGTTAATTCTACATCATGGTTTAGCTCTGGCTTAGTCCTAGTTTAGGCCTGATCTTGGTCCTGTTTAGTCCTGGTTAAGTCTTCGTCATTGTTTAACCCTAGCTTAGTCCTAGTTTAGACCTTGTTTAGGCCCAGTGGAATCTTGGTTAATCCTGGTTTGGAGCTGGTTAAGAGCTTAGTTTATTCCTGGTTTCACTCAGCTCAATACTAACATCTTGTTTAGTCCTATTTTAGACCTGGTTCAGAACTTAGTTTAGACCATTTTTTAATCATGGTTTAGCCCTGACTTAGTCCTATTTATCCATAAACCAAACGGGTCTCGTATAGTCTTGGTTTAGTCCTTGTTTAGTTGTGCTTTCGGGCTAGTTCACAACATAGAATAGTATCTGTTTACATGTATTCCAGTCTGATCCAGCACTTCCTCTCTCATATCTATCTTCTTACTTTCAACATCCCTGTCTTTCTTATGGAAAAGAGCCAATTAGACTTGTGTCTCTTTGTTTTACACAAAATGGCTTTTAATTAACGCGATCAAAAAGCCTTCTTTCGGCAGGCCCCGGGATCCACTTTGTAGTTTCCCCTCCGTGGTTTGATGCCACCTGATAGGAAGGCAAAACAATCGGAGCACTTTATAATGAATGCACCGCACTCACTATCACATGGGGCGCTCTTGTTTAAACTGTCTGTGCTTTTGTTGTATTGTTATCATGACCAGTCTGGATCTAATTCAAACTCCTTTATTCTCCACTGTCCTCCCTGTCTCTGATCTTTGGGCTTTTAATGATGTGGGGCACAGCTGGACATGACCACTGTTCTGACCGCACTATAACAAACCGCAATATTTGGATTGTTATCTGATATATTTTGACATTTTGTACCATAGTCCCAAAACTTTTTTTTTATTGAGATACAATTATTACAGTTCATTGTAATTCAATCAAAACAATCATTCATGAATAGCTCAAAATCGTTATTCTGTAGTGTTCCCAGTCATGTTAGTATACATGGTATAAAATTGTATTACTCTGTGACATTGTATGCAATTCATTATACAGCCCCTCAAAATTCTATTTGAAGCTTCTCCCAAACAAAAGGGTTTTTCAGGGTCCTGGGCCCAAAAAGGGCCGAGTTGGAAGAAAGAAAGTACTACAAACTCGTAATGTCCCAAATTATACATAAGATATCTAAAAATAATAAAGGATATATAATCATAATAAAGGGTGTGTTTGGCTCCCATCCTATTAGAAACCTGCTTATTTGCCATCACATTACACCAAACTGTGTTGACTTGGGCAGTGCTTCATATTAAATTATTTTTTGCCAAATAAGTTCTATGTAAAACGTTGTTAAAAGGCATAGTAATTTGGACTGTGTTGTGTGAATGCTTTGACTTGCTTAATACTATAAGAAAATTATCAATTATTATAAAGTTAAAAATGTTGGTCAAACAAAATATATATAAAACCCCCCAAAAAGCTGTAAATCTACTGAAATGATTAAAAAGACAAACAGGACATGCAATCGCACAACATATTTTCAAGTCTAGATAAACATACTGGACTATGTGAGCATGTATAGTCTGTTCTTTGTGTGCAGTCTGTCAGTTGATGTCCAGTATATTGTAGATTTGACAGTGGCTTCGGGGGGGTGGTCATGTGACCTCGGCTCAGCACGGCTCTAATTGACATGTGTTTGTGTCTGTGTGAGATGGGTCCAACTGACAGCTGTCTTCCTGCTCAATCAGGTTTTTACTGTTATAAACTCTGACATGCACGCTCACACAAACACTCATTTATTCACAGGAAGACAATCTGCTTTCTCTGCACTGGCACTGTGAAAAAAGTTATGATGATAAATATAATCTGTAGTAGATGTACACAGATAATATTGATTGAATTGTAATGCTAATCTTTGATGTACTGTATTATAATGATCTCTCTATCTGTAGATGGTGATCTTGTAATGTCACAGTACACTTTATAATTGTAGAAATGGAAGACTGAGAGACAAATGGATCAAATAATGACATACAGTTTTAACTGTGATTATGTTGATCGTACAGCAGATATAGCTTACCCAGGTGTCGTGGCTTCAAATCTGGACTCTGGACAGTTTGCCAAATGTGACACCCTGGAAAAACAAAAGGAAAAATGCAACTGCAAAGGCTCTAGTCACATGTGACCCCTCAAAAACTCAAAGGCAAAGGTAAAAGGAGATGATGAGTGAATGAATTATAGTGCTTCAAGCTCACATAGGCCTGTTAGATCTTGTGTCAACATGGTGAGGGTTACATTGAGGTAGGTATGGGTCATTCTTTCTTCATGGCAGGAGACATTTGAACTTGTACTTGAATAGTAAGGTATAATGCTCTCCAACTTAGACATCAACAAATTCTCATGTATGTGCATATAAATATATACCCTCTTTGATACAGGCCAAATACCGACATTTAAACAGCCATGATAATAAAAGAAGATATAAAATACAAATACAAAAGCAAAGCTAGTGGTATTGTGATGATTCAGTGATGAATAAAACCCTAAAAAGTACAAACTATCAGAAAATTCTATGACTGTGCTGAACTTAGTTGTCATCAAAGATATAGATATGATGCATGCCTTGAGATCGAGAGTATTTTAAGAGCAAAAATCATTAACAGCCCAACAGCAAGTGACATAATCAGGTTTTGTATCATTATTATGGCCCGAGCCAAAACTTGGCGAAGGCCATATTGAAACTGTATGGTTTCTTATTATTATTATTATTATTATTATTATTATTATTATTATTTTTATTTTTCCGCCTATTCAAAGTCAATTTTGAGGCCCTAAACGCGCTCAAAAAGTCAGGAATTTTTGCACACAGATCAGGGATGGC
>JAVQKC010151772.1:0-11555 GCA_036025475.1 Philypnodon macrostomus | reverse complement strand
AAGTTTTGTCGGTGTGAATATTAAAGTTTTGTCTGTGTGAATATTAAAGTTTTGTCTGTGTGAATATTAAAGTTTTGTCTGTGTGAATATTAAAGTTTTGTCTGTGTGAATATTAAAGTTTTGTCTGTGTGAATAGTAAAGTTTTGTCTGTGTGAATAGTAAAGTTTTGTCTGTGTGAATAGTAAATGTATGTAACAACATCACCTCGGAATGCCCTCGTCTCAATTCACTTGTGCTTCTTGTGTATTGCTAAAATGGAATAACAGGCCAATAAAAGGCTGATGTCAAGGACAATGGCCTAGTCTTCATACAGTCTCTTTATGTTTCACATTTTCTGTAAAAAAAATATATCTAATAGAATTCCATATGAAAAATAATAGCCCCAACAGGTGTGTCTGAGACACCTGTTGGGCACACAGCCTTATGGGAAATCCTGTTTTTGTCATCCTATATGAAAGGCTCGCTGGTTTGTAACCTGAGCGCGCACAGCGTCCTGGAGCTGTTTCCTTCATTCAGAAGCTGTGTTTGTGCGCAGGAGGGGGATCTGTGTGACTCTATACCAGCACTAGACGCACAATGCCATCAAAAGCCAGGTGCAGTCTTCTCACTGTACACAGGCATTCAAAGCTGAAATTACATTTCTGTTTACCAAATGGTACAAATGAAAACGATTGTGCTGCCAAATGGATGGCATTTCCTTGAGATGGGCTTATTAGATTTTATTTATTTGTGTAGAGCTCAACAGCAGAAGAGTTCAGAGAATGACTGGAAATCAAGCACATTAAAGGATTATGGTATGTAATATGGATTATGCTTAAACACTACACAAGACATCATAATAATAATGCATAATCGTACATGTCCTCTTGTTTATTTTACAGTGTAGGGCAGTGCTGGGACCTGTCTGGAGAGCATAGGGTTGTATGTCAGTGATGCCTGTTCTCCAGAAGTGCATGGCCCCACTGTGATCATAATGAATGCCAACGAGCCACTGTGAGTTTCTACAGAGGTATGCCCCTCAGTGTGGCACATTTCACTTCACTTCTCATGTTGCAACATACTCTTCTCTCTTAAAAAGCAAATATGCATCATTATAGAAACTCATGCTGTTAGTCATTACTGTTGTAAATGCAAACGCTCCGACATTTAAAAACAGACTTTGGTAACTTGAGAGAGTAAGCTGTTTTTGAATGTCCAGGGTGCTACTAAATATATTCCAGTCCAAATGCTGGAGGTCTGTGGACCCACAATGCCTGAGCGACCAAAGTGATGAATGCCTCTCTTAGATGAACCCAGCTCTCATCCTTGATGAAGATTATGAATGTCATGTAGACACTGTGGGCACAGCACTTCATTACCCCTGCACTTGCAAAGAATTGCTGAGCCCTGACCTGTGTGCATGTGACATGATTCATGAAGTTTTCCATAATAGACTCTCATCTGTAAGTTTTTTCCATTCACAGGGCACTCTATTCCCCACTGCTGAAAAGCAGAATCATTGTATTTTATTGAAATGTGCTTAGTGAAACACTGGATGGGAAGTGCTTCTACTGAACCACCTAACAGATTAACAGATCAAAAGATGTTCTCTTCAATTTAAATGGTAAAAGTCAATTCAAGATATGCACTGATCATATATTACATATATACTGATATATATTTTATGTTTGTGAATATGTTGTCTTATCAGATTATCTCCTGTCTGCCCTTGCTTGTGTGCTACTTGTGGGAATAATTCCTTTTGCTATTTCTATTATAATATGGTATATATGCACATTATATGTAGCAGTAGAGTAGGAAGGAAAAAGAACTCAGTTATTCTCTGACATGCCTGTTAACAGATAATATATGAAATATGTGGGTATTTATTAGTGGTATACCAAGTATAATATATGTATTTATGTAATTCTATATGGGTTAGTAAAATGCTGTGTACAATAAACTTCACTTGCTTGATTATTTCACTCTGTATGAAAAATGCATAGTGGTGGATGTTTTTGAAGAACTATCTCAAAATGGAAGAAGCTTGATGAATGCTAATGTTTAAAACATACCATTGGATTTATATGGCCTTGATCTTTTTTTAAAAATGCAAGAAAAACATAACTTAAATGATCTTGTTCAAACACAAGACAAGAAAAAGACACAACATAAATGGCCTTGTTTTAGAATCTGCCAAGCCTCTGCTCTGTGATTATGCTTTGATTGTTATGACAGCACTTAGACCACTCGAGGTGTTATTTTCATACACGGAGTGCTCTTGATTGGCCCCAGTCTTGAGTCAGTCGCTAATACCCACTCGTCTGTTCCATTTTGTATTTGTCCTGACGCACTTGAACACAGCTTTTTCTTACTTGAGTCCTGCGCACTCCCAAAAATAACATAATAAAGAAGTCAAAATTGAACAATGCGTATTGAAAATATCACCATCTTCAATTAGATCATAAGAACCACTCTAATAATCGGATGTAGGGTGGTCATTGTTGGAAAATACTGCAAATAGTATAAAAGTGTGACTATATAAAGCGCTACAGGTGATAAACTATGTATCTCAACATTATGGCCCCCGTAAGTAGCAAGTAAACAATATGGGTTAGAAACAATGGGCTTCAAAACATTTAAAAGTGAAACAGTGGAAAAACAATGACAGGTGATGAAATGGAGCAAAGGGACTGTGTCTTGAAAATGAATGTTCCTTATTCTAAATCCTATTATGAAGTCACAAGGACGGCTTGAGTCAAAGTTGTATTTAAGTTTTGATGAATGATAAAAGGAGAGGTCAACACATCATTTCTGATGATCAGACTAAATGAGTTACAAAGTGTTTGAGAAGAAATTCATTATGTATAGTTACTGTTATTTTACTTTGGCACATAGTTTACAGTGTTAAAGTGCACTTTATATGATTTAAAATATAGCTTTTTAAAATGACGTTTATAATGTTTTAAATGTTCATCTTCAGTAGCTCTAAGACTTAATGCTACATTATGCAATAATATAGAAATAAATACAATAACTCTATGATGGTAGATGGCAATAGGCAGGAATGTCACAGTATTCAAATGCAAATATTTAAATGAGCCTTAAAATACACTCCATCGTTACAGTAGAGCAGCATAGGACATAGGTCAGAAGGCAGCGACAGTTAAAGGAAGCACTTCGAGGAAAGAACAAGAAGAAATGTACCACATCACAGAGTCCTGCTTTTGGCACGGGCCACTTTTGAGTTTGTCTGACGTTTTAAAGCATCGCAGATAAAGTCACCGGCCTCGATGACCTTAGGAAGGCTCACTCCCTAAAAAACAAACATGAAAGCATTAGTGGACAGCAGAGGGGTAGTACTCAGTTACATTTACTTTAAAATAAATTGTACCCCATAGCTTTACTGCACAATATTTTTTACTTTTTACTGGAGTAATAATATTTTGAAGTAACTGTACTAGTACCTGAGTAAAATCTTTTGTGTCAAGTAAGAATAGCTTCATGCGAAAAATATGATGAAATTTTGTTTCTTGTGCCTTAAGTTTTTAAAATATCGTTATCATTTTATCGTTAAATTTGTACATAACCATTTTATTTTTTTTGACAGATTACAACCAAATTAAACAAATAATCTGAGATTACAGTTACTCAGTACTTGAGTAGTTTTCCACCCAGAGTAATTATGTGAATGAGAACTTTTTTACTTTTACTTGAGTAACATTATTTTGAAGTAACGGTACTTTTACTTGAGTAGAATTATTGGCTCCTCTACCGACCTCTGGTGGACAGTTCATGCAGCAAGCTACAAGACATCTAAATGTAGTGAAGGGGTCCCGCCAGCAGGGGTAGAGATTGTTAAATAAATTCTTTCTAAACGGGGCACGTTATCCTGTGGGCTGGAGCTGACCACAGACGTAACCCTGATATTATAAAATAAACCTAACAGAGCTGTATGTTTGCAGAGTGCTGTGTTTATGTAAATGGATCGTAGTGATTGTATAAATTGGCCTAAACATTTGCTAACATAAAGCCATAAATTACACCCACTGTGTCAAAGTGCACAATGCAGCAGACTCACGGTCTCGATGCCCATGCCGTGGAGCATGTAGAGAACATCCTCTGTTGAAACGTTGCCTGATGAACCCTGAGCGTACGGACAACCTCCCAGACCAGCTACAGCAGAGTCCACCACACACACTCCCATCTGCAACAACACAATTAAATGTAAAATTTAATACAATGACACACAAAAAAATACACATTAGTCTAAAAATGTCAAACAACAAAGAAGAACAGGGAGGTCAGTAAGATTTAGGTGTAGGTATTGATTAGCCCTGAGCAACATACATCCTTAAATGTAATATAACCTACCTATGCAATAATAATTACTGGTATATAATTATATAATCTCACCTGGTCTTGGATAAATACCCCATTTGCTGTAATATCACTGTAACATAAACATTTTCATTTTCCACATTTTCCATTTTTCACCGGAAAGTCAAATATTCACAACTTTTTGTGACTAGTATATGAATGGTTAAGAACCCAGTTTAGACCTGGTTTAGTCCTGATTTACACCTACAGCTAGTTTAGTCCCAGGTTCATTCTAGTTCTAGTACAAAATTAGACCAGGTTTAGTCCTAGTTTACACTGGGGTACTGGAACATGAGGAACATTTTAGGGACTCTGGAGCTAAAATAGGCCTATATTGACCTAACAAAGACCCTAGACTGTGGTGCCAAAGCTGCGGTCATGTTTTCTGTGGGCTGAAAATGAGTGGGCACAAAATGTCCCACAGTACGTCTTAGTCATCCTCTTTGTCAGCTCAAACTACCAGTCTAATTATGGCCAGGTCCATATGAATAGTGCATTAGAGATGAATTTCATATGTTTCTGATTCTGCTGCTCACTGATGTTATTACAGTGGTACCTCGCTCCTAAGCATGGGGGATTCACTTACTTGCCACATTGCGTTGGCATTTTCCCCCTTAATTGGATGGTATCTCCTTACATTACAACAACAATATGGGAATTGTATACAACATGAAAGTGCAGGTGCAAATGATAATTATGGCTGCCAAAAAAATACTTTTTTACTGTTTTTAATTACTATACTTTTATAGAATTGATTTTGTCTGTTTTTTTTCAGTAATTGAGTTGTGAGTTGTTTTTTTGTCATTGTATTTGAGACCTACTTTATCCAGAAGCATCATTGCCATTTATCATTTATTTATTTATATAGGAGGGTAGTTAGATTTACTTGAGTAGCTTTTTAAATGTTTTATTGTAAGGGTAGTTTTAATGCACCATACTTTTACTTGACTAGTATTATTTAAAAGCAATTCTCAAACCAAATCTCTATTCATATTTCTTCACATTTGTTAAATTTTATGTACACTTACATTTTGTTAGTTTATTATTTCATTACTGTATTTTTGATTGAGATTGACTGACCAATACAATAAAAAGTTCACTTATTTAATTTTTTTCCCCCGCCATTTTCTTCCATTTTTTATTTTCTATCACTACCTACCATTGAACTTAGATTACAAAGAAAGAAAGAAAGAAAAACAGGGACCTTGTCACTAAAACTTGAGCTTTGTTTTCACACCAGCCCGCTGTATCCAGGCCTTCACTTTTGAGTCATTACACATGAAAGTCTCAGGATGTTTTCCACATGTCCTGGATTGTCATGAGAATATTAAAGATGTTTTCCAGCTCTTCCAGGACAGAGCCAGATGTCGAAGGATCGCACAGTGAGGTATAATTAACACACATCCTCAGTGGCACTGCTTCACTGTAAAATTTACTTAAAAATATAGCAAACTAACTGCCTTAAACATACATACAACTCTTTATTTGGTTATGTATCGATCTAGTGTTACAATCACTGTAAAATAGTCTCAGAAAGTCAAGGCAACTGCATGTTGTTTTTGTCACATTTTGAGCAAACACTTAAAGAAATATTAAATAGTGTATCTTTGTTGTTTTGAAATTGCATTTTTCATCAGTTTCCTACATTTTCTAAAGTTGTCAAATGTTACAGTGTTCCTGGCAGAATTTAAACTCACTGAACAATATAAAAGTGAAAGAAAAGAGAACAATTCAATCTTAAAACAATGCTGTTAATTAGTTGCCTTTTTCTACACAAGAGTCCATTTCTCTCAAGAGCTGCGTGAGGCAGAGCTATAATTGCTGTTTGTGTTGGCAGAGATGGAGCAGGAGGTGGAGTGGAAGCAGGGGATCGACCCCTGAGTACGCCGTGCACAAGATTTCCAGACCTTGGTCAGAGCCAGTGCAGGATATTGTATTAGGCAGATTTTTTGTTGTATAAATACAGGCTTGTAATCTCCTATGCCAGTCTTCTCACTTTCAGGTGCTAACCACGCAAGATCAGGGGTCTTCAGCACACTGTTTCCGGGAGGAACTGAATGAGCTCTTTGCAACGTGCACCGGTTCCTCTGGGCCCTAATCGCACAGGAATTGGTGGTCAGCCGCCTGAGCTCGCCAATGCACAGTTAGTTTCACATTGCCCAGAAACCAGATGTGCGCTTAGTGTTAAAAATGTTGTATTCAAGACTGTGGCTTTAGAAAAAAACAATGCATTCCTGGGTAAAAAGACACAGTGTATTTTGTAATGTGCATGATTGGGGATAAGCTCAATGACATTCTATACCTAGGCCTTAAGACAGACATGCTGCCATTTAGGTCTCATACCTGCGTCAGGGAGAGGTGAAGAAAGCGTGTATTCACAGAAGTACTGATGCTTTGCTGACGGCTATATAAACTGTCTCTAGTTTATAGAGTCTAAACCAAAGAAAATGTCACAGAGCCACTGCTGACATATATACACCTTGTTACCAGGAACTTACAACCAGCTGCAGCTAAGCAAATATTACTGTTTCAAGGACTGGCATTGACTACATTTTACTTTATTTTGTGCTTTCCTGTGTATTAGTCAATCTATAAACATAGGGAATAAAAGTTCAGTGTGAAGCTATGAAGTGTCAGATCAATTATATAATTTCCAATGGAAAATGGACATTGAGGCATACATAATTGTACATTCACTGGACACTTTAAGTATACCTGTTAAATTATACTGCAAATATACATTAAACAAGTCACACTGCAGCAGCTCGCAACTAACTCAAGGTGAGAATGGTCCCAAAAAGAGAAAATATGAAGTGAGTGTCCACATGCTGAAATGTAAACTGAGCATTTTACCTTGTTGATGCCAGAGGTAATAGAAAAATGTCCAGAATGTTTCAAGATAATAGAAAGACTACCGTAACTCAAATAACCTAAGCACCTACAAACAAAGACCGCAGACAACCATCTCTGAACATACAACAGTGAAGCAGGTGGGCTCTGGTAGGCGTTCATATAAAGAATAAAGCGGCCAGTGAGAGCATGTCAAATGCTGGGACTTTCACAACTTTTACACTGGCACCAACTAAAGTGCCTTATTTAAGCAGACAATTATAAACAACATTATTACAATATCCTATGTTTATAAAAGACACACCAGACAAAAAAGTCAGACAGCCGTGAACTCACAAACAGGACTGACTGTATTCCCCAGCTGCAGCACTGCACAATAAAATTGCACAAAATTGCATGTAAAAGTAAACAATTTTCCTTGCCAAGACTGTGAAATCCAAGTAAACATTGTCATTGTGTGAGCTGCAAAGGGACCCCAGACCTCCTGAGAAAAAAGCATAGGTACAAAGAGTCAGGAATGTTTTCATCAGGAACAAAAGGGGTGACTCAGGTCTGACAGCGCTGGGGGAATTCATTTGTGTCCCAGTTGGTGGTGTGGACTTCTGGTACACCAGAATAAATTCTCCCACTGTCATGTTGCTTTAGGGACAGCGAATGCTAGGCAAAAAATAGCTAGCCATTGAAATTTTTCTGCCATTTTTCTGCCATTGTCACTACAACAAATAAATACATGTGTGTTGTATTCACTGCTGAGAAACCATTTTAATAAAGTATAATAAAAATAAGTGTTTTGAATAATATTTATCTTATATTTTTCATTGTTACATGAGCTGTGTGAATAATAAAGACCTGCTAACCATTAGAAAGAAGTAGTTTACTTTCAGTTTTTATGAGCCTGTAAATCCCAACATATTTGTAAAATGTGATGCTGTTCCCACACTATTTTACAGTGCATGTGTAACTCCTTAGTGTAAATATTTACTCACTTGTAAAACAAAGTGCTTCCATAATTTTTATATATCTGATGCAGTTGTGGCTTCAGCTCGTATCCAGTTCATCACATGCTCACTAGTGAGAATATGAAGGGATCATTTTCCACCGGTCTTTAAACGCAGCATTGTCAGAGTTCAACAGCCAAGCGACAGATGAGTTAGGAGCCCCCCAGGGCCCTGCCATCCACCTAGCGCTCAGTTTGCTTTGTCCAACAGACACTGAATAGGTGAGCCTTTGTACTGACCCTTCACATCTGTTGACCCGCCCAGCCCCCAATGAGCTGACATTGTGAGCCAGAGAACTGATACAGCCATATCTGTATTACCTCTGTGTAACGTGGGGGTTTATGCCAGTTTTACGTAAGCTGCAGGGAAATAATAATAAAAACACTGCGATGAGAGCTTTTCGTCAGGGGTTTACAACCTGATTATATTCTTGAGAGACGGAGCATTGCGTCAGTGAAGACATGATGGGAGGGCCCCTTGGAAATATCTTATGCTCATTAAGATTCAGTTTTTTCCACAGGGCCGTTTTGTGAATCATCTCGCTTTGAGGAGAGGCTTAGATCATGTTTCTTAATGCCTCTTCCTCGCTGACTGATGTTTCCCGCTCTTTAGAGCAACCTTTACTTTTATTTAACAGAGGATACATTCATGGGACATTTTAAAGATAATCTAATATCAATCACTGCCCCTAAAATAAGCTCCACTTGTTACACAACTGACATCCTAATTATAGTAATTTTTAGTGCCAAATGCATTGAGATTGCTTTGAAATTGTTTGCATTATACAGAGAACCATACATTTATTCCTTGTAGGACTAGTGATACAAGTCTCTAATTATTGTTATTACAACTCTCTTGACAGTTGATAAAGACTGTATTTACATCTGGATAATCGTCTTGCCAGAGTGATATTCATGATCTGTCGACTGGTATCATTTAGAGTTTTTTTTGAAGAAAATAAGAAAAATCAGATTGCCCTAAACTACCTAAACAAACATGAGATAAAAAATGTAAATCACCTTTGTGTGTGTCTTTAATGAACATTGTGAAACATTATTGTCTTACCTGAATTGCTATAAGGATGTTGGCCAGAGCTTGTCCATAAGTGTCATGGCAGTGAACAGCTAAAGCATGAGGAGGTACTTCTTTTATCACACTCTGGAGCAACTTAGACATGGAGCCTGGAGTCCCCACACCTATAGTATCCCCCAGAGACACCTCATAGCAGCCCATTTCATACAGCCTCCTCGCCACCTGTAGAATAATAAAATATTTACATGCAATTTGACTTTCTTAGAGTGTCTACACTATTAATATCTGGTCAGAATATGGGGTGTTTAGCACTTAACTGAAAATAATTTATTAAGAACTCAGACAGAGAGCTGTGGAGTGTAAAAACCAGAACAAGGAAGATCCATAATGACTCACCTCAGCCACTTTGGAAGGTTCAATAGGTCCTTCATGTGGGCATCCAAGAACACAAGACACATACCTGAAATAGACAAAGCACTCAATTTACATTTTATTGTGAGGCTTTTTGTTGCAGCATTGTAATTATGTTAGAAATGTATCCAGAACTGAAGCTTGTGTATAGAATAGAGTTCATTTAAGGAGACAACTAAGGAAATCCTATTTTAGCTGGAAATATGATTTACCAGTGGACAGATATAACCGGGTGAACATCTGGCAATCTTAAATGTATAATTATAGTATTGTGTGTTTTACTATGCGTATTCACTGAAGACCTGCAGGAAGGGTTTGCCTTAGTTTAAGTATATACATTCACTTACTGGCCACTTTATTAGGCAATTGCCTATTATTTGTGATTGTGATGATTTGTTATACTTTTTTTGTTGTGTGACAATACAACTTTTGCAGGACTAACCCTCGGACTGGGATTTGCAGCTCTTGGGCAGCATTAATCACTTCTTGAAATCTCTGCATGCTTTCATCAATAGAGCAGTTAATATTTTTTTGGCTGAAGGTTTCTGACGCTGAGCCAAATACAGCTACTTCAGTGGCACCAGCACCAACCTAAACACAGAAGAAAAAACAACCTATAGAAAAATTTAACTTTTAAGTCAATCTTTGATAAAAAATATCCTCTAAAAGACATTCTTACAGCATCCTGAAATCCCTGTAGGTTTGGAGTTAAAACTGGGTAACGCACATGAGGTGCTCTCTGGATTCCTCTGAGTACATCAGTGTGGTCTGCCATCTAAATAAAGACATAGAAACATATGATCTAGAAAATTAAGCCTTTAACATAAACTGTATATATTTCTGCAAATACATCAAGCTGTACTATTTAAGTAAGTGACCCATAAAAATAAATAACATACTCTTTGTATAAAAAAACTTGGGAGGAGATCTAAAATATGTATTGGTCTAAAAATCTGACCACCTAATAAAACAGCATTTCTACACATAAAAGGTTATTACCTGTGGTACCCACTTTGAAGAGACAAAGCTTGTAGCCTCAACCACAGACAGCCCAGTTGCTGAGAGCATGTCTATCAGCTGGATTTTCACCCCCGTTGGAACTATTTCCTGGGAACAATAAGACAGAACCAGCTTTTTCTTTGTTTTATTCTGCTCAACATGGGTGGTATACACACACACACTGATTTTTTTTACTGCTAAAATTGGAAATGTTATGAACCATATGACCTGTATTATGTTAGTTTTTTGAGATTCCTACAAATTGAAACCCTGTGACATGCAAAGAGATGAAAACATGCTACCGCTATTTTGAAAATACAATAGGCCTACTCTTATTTGTTCACGGAAAAAAATACAATTGGAGTTTTATCTGCACAATAACATATAGGTTAAGCACTTGGAATTGCATTTAAACAGGGATTTAAAAAACAAAACAAAAAACTACCTTTTCATTTTGAAGTCCATCTCTTGGCCCAACCTCTACAATTTTGACACACTCTGGATATCCATTTGTTGTAACATTCTGTGAAAGATAAATAAGATAATGAAGCCAGACTGAAGAAAGTCTGTCATAGTAAATGACACTAGCCATATAACCCTTTTGGGTTTGGATGCTCAAAGTCAAAATCTATCATAAAAAATAGAAAGAACTAAGAGAGTGCAGACCTCCGCCAAGGTTCTTACTTTCTCCTATATGTACTCCTAAAATTAATGGTTCTAAATAGAACCTTGCCAAAACTGCTATGGCACTAACAGGCACCTTAATTGGACAATATCCGGCATCATGTTGGTCAGATGTGTTCAGGGCCGGGGGGTAATTAGGTGTTTCAGGTTTGAGCCTAATCGGGCAAAGTATGTGCAAGTTAGAGGCTGTCAAATATACCTGACTTTCCATTTTCAATCCAA